>JNDP01001391.1:0-41892 GCA_000696975.1 Apophysomyces trapeziformis B9324 | reverse complement strand
TTGAATGTTGACGAAGTGCGGAAATTAACCTTCAGAAAACCCATTGTGCAGTATACTGACGAGGAAGGAATTATAAGAGATCAAAGAACGGCAGAAAGCAGTGAGGATAAGCAACAAACAGAAAAGCTAGAATCGCCTAACGAGCAGCATCATCAATCTGAGGTTGATATCGACCTTGACACGGATGAAGACATTTCTTGGACAGAGGAGGATATCGACGATTGAAAAGCTTGTAGATTTGATGTTTTATATAGCTAGAAAAAAAAACCAAGTAACTATACCCTACTGATCTGCCAACGGCGGCGGCGATTCACTCCATTCTTCTTGGTAATCCACATTGAAGTTATGTTTTTGTGTTATAAGAATGAACCACACCGAAGATGTCAAATACATGAACAAAAAATGACGCACATTCTTTTTTAAAAAATAATCGATCAACAATGATATGTTATTATCAGCATCAAAGCAAAAAAGTTTCAAATAAATATGGTCCGTGATCGTTCGACCGGTGCTTTTTTTCCTTGCTGTTTTATGGTGGTCTTTGGCATGACCCTCTTTCCTTTTCCCCCTTTTTTCCTTGTTTTTTTTCCTTTTTGTTCTTGGTGTAGCTTTCGTTCTAACTAAAAGACCTATAGGTTGGACAACCTACAATTAGCCTTGGAACTTCTTAATCGTCAGCATCTGATTCAACATCTCTTGCAATTTCTCGTCATCGACTTTATTCGCCAAGCTATGGACAGGTCACTTAGTGATTGCCATTGGAAACAAGAAATGTAATTTACCTGGGTATGAGTGCTTTGGCTTCTTCAGCATCTTCACAACACAAATTGGCTAATTGAGCCACTTCAAACTGGGCCATGCCATTCTGGTCCAATACCCTAACCTCCCCACTCAACACACAAGCTCCTTACCAAGCCACGACTTACTTTCGTACTTCATGCACAGATTCCCAATTACTGAATCGACTGAATGTATGAACATAATCGAGAGTTTTCGACAGGACGCTAATAAGAAATGATTCCTGATTAGGCATCAAGTCCTTGTATTTTTTCCTTATGACCAACAGCAGCAGCATTGACCAGTTCATTACTTTGTCGTTTGGCGATTAACACCACCAGCGTGGTCTTTGGAATCATGCTGTGCTTCCAACAAGATGCGCACCTCCGACATGTACAAACATTGCGCTGTGTTGAACTCTAAAAAAAGAATAGATGTCTAGTCCCCGTGGATCGTAGCTCGCTAGCCAACACATGTTTGTTTTCTATCGATCCGATATACCTTCACCAAGCTTCAATGTCGTTGCATCTTCTTGTTCCGGTCCACCTCTGCGAAGATGCCTGTGTGTCATGACAAAGGGTAACAAAAAGAAACGAGACGACACGCTGGCAGTGCAAAGTTTAAGCACGTCACATCGGGGACACTCAAGGAAATTTCCCGCAAAATGTGGAAACAAAAAAACTAATAGTGCTTTTCTCTTGCCAGTAAGAATGGGAAATGACAATTGTGAAAAGAAGTGCAGATAGCATTCTTTACTGTCTCTTTCTTACTCCATTCATTGCATGGAACAAAGTTTTCTGATTTTGGTGATTCATTTCAGTTGGACTTAGTGTACTTCTCTTGTTACCTTCCGCACATATCCAACGTCCTCTGGTGTCAGCGCATTGCACATAAGATCCACCTATTCTCTCGCCGCGGCTATGGATGACGCGAAAACTTAGACAAAACTTAGCTCAAGGCAGTTCACTGGCTTGAGACTTTGTGTTACTGAACGGGTTTTCGAGCGTGGAATTGTCGTATACAGCCCTCCTCTTCAGTTACCTGACCAAGCGCATCTGATACTAACACCAGGAGTATTGTAATGAAGTTGGGAACAGTACGATAGATTAAACAAAGGCGTCTGAAAAAATGATGACGTTCAAAGTAAAATAGAGAAAGAAATGAGAGGAACGGACATGAATAAAACAAGAATATCCGTTGGCTGTTGGAATCGGCTTCTGCTAATTGAACGAATGCGCGAATACGCAAAGATAATAGACCTTTTTTTTTTGCATCAACTTCACCTGTTCATACGTGTCTGTTTTGTTAGACAAAAAAATACAATCTTATACGCATATTTTGCCGGTCCATAAGTATATAGCGGCAATCGATCTAAGAAAATACAACGTCTACCGCTAACTACAACGTTGACCTTTAAGAAGTGTTAGCAATACTCGTACAGGACAATAATATGTCCTGTTACATTGCATATCAGTAGTTTGACAGCTTTGCTTGTCAAAGACTTCTACGGGATTACTGTGTTCAGCGAGGATACATTGGACAAGTATAACTAGAACAGCACAATTGGCTTTCCGCTAGTTAATAAAGCAAGGGCAATATCCGTATATCTCTCCTGCTCTTTGGCATTCTTTTTTGTTTTTTAGGCTCAATTTTTTTTTACATGAAACAGCGCTAGATATTATGCGCACAGTGGCTAACCTGCTTTCGATCAAATTCTGGACATAAAAGTCAGAGCTGCTGAATATCGTTGGTTACATGAATGATATGGTTACGCTTGCATGACTTCATAGCATATTATGTGTACGGTTGCAAACAGGCAATAGTAAGCCTTTTTTACTGCCAACCTGCTTCAAAAAATCATTTTGAGATCATGCCGACCATCAAGCACGCAAACAATGTGAAAATGGCCTCTCTCTTTGCAACGTTAAGAAAAGCTCGGTTAGCTAGGCGTCGTGGAGCAACGGGTGGAGTATGTCAATATAAGGATAATCAACAGCAATAGTGGAAATCTTTTTATTGTGCCGGAGAGAATTAAAAGGGAGAAACTCCTTTGCCTCTCAGACAACGTCGTAGCTTGCTACTGTTGCAGAGAAGACCCTGTCCGTTTCGCATTAACTGATGATGTGAAACAAGAACATTTTCCGGTGAGACAGCTCAGAGATGGGCCGTACAGTACAAAGAGGGTTCCGACAGTATATTTCAGAGCTGTTCAGATGGCATGTAACGTGTTAAGCTGTTTAAGCGCGATAATGTTTTTCTCGATAAGCCAGTTTGAAAGCGCGATGAGTATGAATTAAATTACAGCGTGGGTTTTTCAGGGCCTGATGGGAAGATCAGAAAATTCTGTACGCTGCTGCAGATGGGTTTCACAAACAAAAGGTAAAAAAAAAGTTAAACTTCGCTGAGGCCTTTTTTTTTGGCGGAACAATTAACTGTGCATTATTAGATCGGGCATGCAAAATAACGAATAAGGATAAAGAAAGGATTTAAGGATAAGTCTCTCCCAAGGATACATAATGCAAGAGCTTCATCTAGGGTGCATTCCGGAATAAGGTCCGAGACAAAACACAAAACGGTTTAGAAGTAGGTGAGAATAATAACCCAATTTGTACGCTTCTTCCTTTCTCAATTGAGTACACTACGTGTAACAAGTAAATCACCAGATAGGCATTTCAATTTTGTTAAAGAAGAGAAACTGGTATACTTAATTGAAGAAAGAGATAAAAGAGAATGGAATTAGAATAGTTAAAAAAGGAATAAATATATGCCGTTAAGCAATGGATCCAACTTCTTCCATTGGACGTTGACGATGTTCGGTCGGTCGGCCCGTCTTCGCAGCGATCCAGTCACGCAGGGTATGAACACCCAATTGGAAAAAGAATGCCAAGATGACCACGACACCGACAACAATGTACCACACAGCGGCCATTCCACCTTGTTTCCAATCAAGGAAAGGATACACCCACCAATTCGTCCTATAGAAGTAGACCCAATTATCTATCATCCCCGCTTTTTGAATGTCCGTTGTCTTTACAACTTACGTGGCATGAACAATGAAGGTAAGGAACATGTAGAAGATGACAGTGAAGAATACAAACAACACCATGTTGATAAACACTTTCATACGATTGAATATCACGTCAGCCATCATCATGAAAAAGGAAGCGGCATGGACAGAACAAGTCATCCACCAGTCAATGGTAGGAACATTGCCTTCTAAATATATACAACAAATCAAATAATTCACATTGGCCGTGCTTAGCCCCAGAACAGTATCATGATGATATAAGCCCAACTGACTTACTCTGAATCAAGGGTTTGGCGAGCACTGCCCAATACACAACAGGTGTGACGATGCTTTGCAAAGGAGCCGGATGAGAAAACAAGAATGGTTTGAGCGAGAATGAAACTTACTTGAAGGTGATAATGGTGTGGTAAAGGTAAACATAAAGATAATTGATAATGGTAGGTTGGTCCAGAAAGGATGATGGTCTTCGTGGGTTACTTAAGAGGTATCGAACGTGATGATATACTGCGGTCTGACAAAGAAAAAAAAAAGGTAAATTCGAAACGCGACAGTTAGAAAATGATGATCTTTTTGAGTTGCAGAAAGAAGGGGGATGAAGAACGTACGACGAGATAAGCGTGAAGTCCAATGTAGGTTAAATGGGTGAAATAGGCGAACCATCTTGAACCATCGCCTTCCTTTGCTGTGACACCAATGTCTGTCCATATCACGATGATCGAGTAGAGTAAGAGAGGCAATCGAATGAATAGAAATGTTTTGGATGAAACCCAATGGGATGTCACGGCTTGTTCTGGTACAAATCGATCGAAGCCAAACCAACGTATAACTGCGTAGTTGGATGGCTCAAGACGTTGGTCCTGGTATGCCATATTATACAACTAGTATAAATATATATATATATTAAGAGTATGAAAGAAAGAAAAAGAAAAAAGAGCGAAAGAAAGAAAGAAGTCTTCTTTTTCTATTTTCTCTTTCTTTTTTTTTTGCCGTATTTTTCGGTGTGTAATTAGGGTCCAGTGTAAGTAGGGCAACTTTTTTTATTTCTTTTTTGGGCGGAGAAACAGTAACCAAAGTAACACACATCAAAATCAAAACCCTCTTTCTCCACTGTCTTTGGATTGACCTTTTCTACGACTCTTCACTTGAGGACTACCATTAAAAGGTGTAGAAGCAGCAGAACTACCAGAAGTAGCGCTACTACTATTACCACTACTACTGCTACCACTACTGCTATTACCAGAATCATCTGGAAGTACGACTCGTGTAGCCATCAAGGCTTCTACATTGGCTTCTTCTTCCTCTTCGGCTTGTACTTCTTCATGTTTCGCGTAAACTGACTGCTGACACATTGTACAACCCTGAACAATCAACCGCGGAGTGCACTGTCTGGGTTTGAACACGCCACCCCTTCCCCAAAACAGAACAAGACCAACAAAGACCATCCAGAACACAAGGCTATTTTGTATCAACGTTGGCCATAGACCACCATAGAAAGAAGCCAAAGCCAAGAGTTCTGACATACGCCAAAGCCAATACACCACTTCTAACGCTCTGAACCATGCATAATCATTCAGTTGTCGCTGGATTTCCTTGGTCGTCGTCCGTCCTTGACAACGAAGCTCAGCTGCGTCTGTGCATCGCAAAGCAAATAGAAACAGAAAAAGGCTGACATCAAGACATATCACGGCAGCTGCAAACATCCAAGTATCTGCAATAGGTTCCCATTCCCCTGCAAATCGAAGACCCCACATGTAGAATGTACCGTAACGTTCACCGGCAGTAGATCCGGACGGAATAAACTCGGCCCGGAACCATGGTAGAGACAGTAATGCCAAGACAAACACAAAACTACAATGCCATACCCACGCCTGATCATCCGGTAAGCGAGAAAATCGAAGAGCCCATATTAAGATTTGGCGTCGAATTCGACGAGGGATAGTCGGTGGCTGAGAGTCACGGTTGAGCTCATGAATCCTTAAAAGGACAGAATGGCTGCGGCTTGCTCTGGCATTGGCTTGTCCAAATTTCGGAATAAGAAGCAAGGTTAAAATGCCGGCTACAGCAAATAAGCTAATGCATTGAAGCTTTTGGAATTTTGTGACCGAACATATAAGAAAAAAAAAGCTGGCTATCGTATTTGTTCAGCTTACCGTAGTTGGCATATGTGTGGCAATAATCCATTCTCCTGCTCCGCCACCTATTTTGACCCTTGTTTTATCGAGACGAAAGACAATCTCGGAAACACCAATCTGACCATCCGGTGCAGTTACTTGGATACGTAAAGAGTGGGGTTGATGTGGATCCAGTTGACTTGGATCCCATAGAGAAGTCCATAAGACGGATGGTGATGAAGAGAGATAGGAAGTTGTCCCATTATGGAGGGCGTCACTGGGTCGAGCTGAATGATGATGCGGCTGATGATCTAGCTCCATGGCCACCTGCAAGTCATGTGGATCCCATTCAGAGAACACCAGGAACCGGATGTGGCTGCTGTGGCGAATACGGTGCAGCGGCTCTTTGGTAGGAAGGGCAAACCTTGCATCTTTCGGATTCGTGATCAGTACGACAGGCGCAGGATGAATCTTAGCTGGCCAGAGAACCTTATCATCCGGCGAGAGTGCAATGACAGGGTCATGAGGTGAACGAGGAGGGAGTTGATCGAGAGGCAGCGTCATGTCCGTAAATGAAATCAGATCGTGGTCGATAGCAACAATACGATACATGCCATGATCCTTCATATCACCTAACTCCAATTCTAGAGATTTTGTCAGGGGGTTATAAGATTGGAGAACATCTCCTAAGCCTAAGTTTTTTTTTTGGTCTTAGCAAGAGTGGTACAATGGGCAAAAGAGGGAAAAAAAAAAGAAAACTTGCCAGCAATCAAACGATGAAGATGACCACAGAAATAGACACTGTAACGTTTAGCCAGATCACGGTATCCATAACCCTGAGTAGAAATACCAAACACCATCGTCGTTGTCGGGTAATGTGAAAACTAGAGAATGAAACATTCGGGGATCAGAAAAGAGTAATATAAATGGAATAACAATCAGAGGCGAAAATAAAACCAAACAAGGTAAAGACGAGATGGAGAAAACCTAAACTTTTTTTTTTGACTTACCACAAACGTATGATTATGTTGATGTTCTCTACCAAGCACAGCCTCGGCAAATCGATCCATCATCGCAGAGGTCAGATAGCCGAAGAAGTTCAGTGGCCTGGAAGGACCCTTTTTTGGGCTAATTTCTCATGTAACGATTTAAAGTTAGTCAGTTTGTCGATGACAGGGTTCTTCTCGTTCCTATCCCTAACAAAAACAAAAGAAAAAAAGAATAGAGACTTACTTACCAAGCATCCATGGCAACAAATTGATATTGTCCAAATGATTCATTGACTTGCCATTCATAGATACCTTGACCCTCTTCCACCAGGTGGGCGCTCTTTCCGTATGTTCTGTAAAGATTTACCTTGGATTGCCAGGACGGTAGATCAAAGCAATCATGATTCCCCCGGATGTCATACCACGGAACATCATGCGCACCTTGATCAATGGCGTACTTATAGACTTGCCATTCTTCGAGATATTGTTGCGAAGTGATCCGTCGAGCATCCTTTGCATCCGTCAGATCTCCCGTGACAACAACAAACTTTGGCCTAACAAACGAATCATCTCTTTAAGTAACCACGACCACTAGTTTTCCCTGTTCTTTTTTTTTCCTCTTACTTTATAATAGGTAAAATGGATTGAATAAAATGTAAAAAATGGAGAGTATGTCCTCTCGGTCGGTATTTGGAAAGATGTAGGTCTGAAATCTAAGGGAGCAAAGAGATATACACATAAGCAAAGATACAATGATTTTGGACTGGTATCGATTCTTTTTACTTGGACAAAATAGAACAATGAGTTAGGCTTGGATCCCAAGACAACATGATCCTTTGACGATTTAGGACGGTTGTCATATCTATTTTGGACATTGGGGACTGTCCAAGTGGAGGTCTGTGAAGACGATCGCAATGATCGCGTTGATGACCAGTACAACTGAGCAGCTCGTAATGAGCACACAAGGGTCACTACGAGGTAAAGCCAAGCTAGGATATTCCTCATAAAAGAAAAAGGAAGATAGTAAAAAAGAAAAAAAGAGAAAGGTATTAAAAAAACGTTATGTGTTATCTTTACTTTGGCATTTATAACAAGTTTCAAACAAGGGATGGACAAAACTGGCAATGCGAAAGGAAAAAAAAAGAAAAAAGAAGACATCGTTTTGAATCCTGTTCATCTCTTGAATGCTCATGCTATCCTTTTCCCACGTGGACTCTCTGTCAATGTCCTAGACAACCTCATCTCCTATCCTATCACTTGATCATCAGGATAAGAGAAGAGTGGGATCTATGGTATCAACTATGTGGAAGAGCCATTGATCGAAGATGACCCATTGTTCATTGTTTACACCCTTACTTCGAACAAACACCTTAAGCGTTTGAACTTCTTTTTATCTTAGTTTGGCAACCCTGGAAAAAAAACAGTAGGAGTTTTGACCACTTTTTGCTTACAATCAACCAAACTCATTACACCTTACTTTATTACAATACAACTACATTTTTCCTTATCACTCTCTTTACTTTCTGCCTTTTTTTTTTACAATTTCTCATGGATACGAGTCAATGTCTTCTTGAGATCGTCATGGTTGGTCGTCTTTGAAGGCCATCCAATCTTCAAACCCTCCTCAGGGTTGGGTTTAGGAATGATATGGAAATGGACATGGGGTACAACCTATGTATTTTTTTGCATTTAATATGAAAGGTCCTTCACTTCCCAACTCTTAGTTTGAGCTTATAGTCATACCTGATGAGCCATCTTGCCATTGTTCTATTTTTGTTTATAGGCAAGACCATTAACATTAGGACGGGTTATTGGATTTGTCGTTGCAACTTACCTGCAGCAGATTGTATTGATCCAAACCGCTGGCTACGGCGACCTTCTTAGCCAGGGGCAAAAGGTCAGCCAAATGGTCCTCAGGCAACTGATGGAAAAATTCCGCATGGTCTAACAAAAATGGCGTCAGTTAAACAAACTCTTATTCGGTTTCTTTTTTTTTTCTCACAGGGCACCCTTCATTTCTTACATTTGGGGATGACAAGCTATAGACAGCAAAAACCGAGACACGGAAAGAAAACAAAAAAGAATAAGAAACAAAGCCTCGTTTCATGATAGAGCCAAGAAAAGGCTCATATATCCTAATACACTCACAGCATGACCCTCACTCAATGGATTAATGTCAAGAAAAGAATAGCTTCACCAAGGATAGAAATCAGAAAAATGAATGGTTCTCTTTTTCACGCTGTGCTTCTTTTACCTCTTCTCTGTCTCGGCAACCTTATGAGAAGGAATCTCACCCCTGAAAAGGAACAATTAACCAAAAGAAAGATTTTGAAGATTGTTTAATCTACCTAATGATCTTGCAGAAGATGCAATCGTCGGTTAAATGGGATTCAGCCATGGCAATAGCAACTCAATGAGAAATAAGAAAAAAGAAGTAGGTTTAAGCGTGGGGAACGCGTTCACAGGTTAAACAATACGAGCGTAGTAAGTCCGACCTATCAGTTACACGGAAACAAGAGGCTTGCATAGATTAGCCAAAGCCAGCTGGTTGCCGTTCTTTGTCCTTGTGTCCAATAAATTGAAAGAGAAAGAGGTATTACAGACACTCAAGGTATGTAGTAGGGATCAATCTATACAGCGAAAGAGCTATTGACTTTCTCTACCATAGAAACCTTCCTACTTCGTGTCAAACACAGGCCGGCAATCAATTGACCATCAATGATAGAGCTTGACCGTTCAGTCTGTTCTCCCTTTAAGGAAGATTCTTTCCAAGTTCCTGAACCTGTTTGTCTTGATTCCTGGAAATACTTAGGGTATGTCTTTTCCGGGACATCCTTAAAAAGCTTACCTGTATTTTTCACTGACATTGACATGGATACTGCAGCTAACATCCCGGTAGGCATCTATGTAGATAAATCTCATTGCTTTACGCAATCACATCGTTCCAATTGGCGGTTCCAATCGGGCTGAACCATTGTCCGTATTTGGTTGAAGAGTGTTCCGGAAAAAGATATCCTGTACAAAGTGAAAAGGAAATAGGTTTAGCCAAGTGAACGGGGAAAAAAAAACAATGCAAGGAAAAGCCCGATTGTGACGGACAAGTACTTCTTTTCACAAAACCTTAGCGTTCAATAATATTAACATATGAAAAACACTCGAACCCCTTAATTCTTCATTCATGAATAGGTCTCCACATCAAAAGGAGGTCTCGAGACACATCGAAATCCGTTTATCCCTAGTTGCACCACTTAAAAGGACAATGGCATTGGTAAAAGCGAAAACAAGTAAATATCTAGCTTGGCAGCACGGTTAGTGTTAGAGGAAGCTGCTTGCTAGTTTCGGCCACTGATTGGCATTAGCATTTGCTTCATAACTGTTATATTAATGGGGTAAGGGAAGAGTACACTGTCTCATAACATGATTCTGTTGCTTATATCCATCAGCTCATGTAACTCTAGTTTGACCATGCTATTCATATTACTGCTGCGCGTTAGCTAAATTATCATTTGACAATAGGAGCGATGCATCCTGTAGTTCATTCTGTTAGATACCCGTGAAACACGCACAAAGTGACAGGTTACTTACTGGAACTGGACAGGGAAATTGGGCTGTCTTTGGAATTGAAAATGAGATGGGTATACCAAAAACCAGGACGGTAGGTACAATGTCATAATTCACCACAATGTCTTGCTTATTGCCGTCCGCGAAACCGCACTTATTGATGATATCGTTCAGCATTGCTTTTTGTGGGTCCTTTGCTGGATCATATTGAATGTGAAAAGGAAAGGTAAAGTTGGTGATACTATAGGCAGCGATGCTCAGATTATCGATTCCACCGCCGCCAACCCGCTGGCTTGGTGCCGTTGGATAATACGCCTGAAAGAGGCCAAAAGCGTTCGAACAAGGTGAGGAAGAAGTATATACAGTACATAAGAAAAGCGTACCATGACTTTGATGGTATCAAACATCAGATGTTCAAGGTTTGGGTTTTGCACACTAAATTGTAATCCCATGTTGATATTGAACGCCAGAGGATCGTTGCTACCGTTAGCTATCTGAAAACGTGGCAGACCATCTGGATCATCCGTCAGTCCGTTATAAGAAACCTGAGGCTGTTTGAACTGAGATGCTAAGATACCCGCAACAGTTGCTAAGCCAATAATAACGATCATTAGAAAACAACAGATGCAGCGCGCCCAAGTGGGTAAGCAAGGACAGCATATGCAACAAAAATAATGGGACCATGACCGAACAGGTTTGTATTCCGGTTGATCATTGCCCTCTGAAAAAGAAGAAATAAATAAAGAAGGACAGAGGGCTTTCTGTAAGTGATCCCCTCTCTTTTCCTGACGTTCAAACTGAACCTGTTGAAAAGGAATGTGGTGATCGTTTGCAAATTGGATAACTGCCGTTTTCTTCGTTGTCGTTATACTGAGGTGTCGGCTTATAGTCGTATGGTAGCGTAACCTCAGTTTTCATTGTCTGAGAAGAGAGAAAAGATGCACTACATGGGAATTATCACTGATTGCTTTTTTAAACTATAACTCGGACTTCTGTGGATCGGCAAGGGGTAAAAGGTCCTTGCATGGGACCAATACACCGACTTGACATGGATACCCCTCATATCGCTTTCGTCATTAAAAAAGTATCATAAACCATTCAACAGCTATTCTGCTATTCATGGAACAAGCTTTTCTTCAGGTTTATTTTGTTTTCTGTTCCGCTGCTTTTTGTTCCACTTTTGGTATTGACATTCCCCCCGCCTTCGCCTTGCTTATGATCTTTTGTGCCCACTTCACCACGGGCATGTCAATCCTAGATAAGGTTCAGCAAACATGTTCCTGTTTTTTAGGAGAACGTCAAACATACATTTTACCGTCCAGGTTAAACGCTCCAACGCCTTTTTGAGCATAGTGTTCAAAACCGTCCAAGATACGGGCAGCTCGCTCAACATCTGAAAAAAAATGTCAGAGACAACAACACGCATGCAGAAAATTTCTGCAGATGTACCTGCAGGATCTGGCAGGAAGGTCCGTTGAATGATATCTATCTGGGACGGATGGATTGCTTGCTTCCCAGCAAAACCAAACTCCCGACCTTCTTTGCATTCATCAAGAAGAATCTCTTCGTTCTGGAAGTCGACGCAAACCTAATGATCGCCATTATATGCCTCATTCTCTTCACAAACAAGAAACAAAAGCTACTTACCAAATCTATGGCTTGCAAGCCATAAGCAGCTGCAGCATTGACAATCATTTGCCGAGGAAACAGCATTTCTTTGCGCGTGGGTGTACGAATAAGGCCTGTAAATAAATAATATCACATCCTTCAATACATTTCCCGCCCCCGATAATGACAGGCATTTTCATTTACCCAAATCGGCGCAATAATCCTCCGCGGCAAACTGTATACATCATCGCCGTTAGAAATTCGAGTCTGTTCGCATGTTTTCACTTAACGATTAGCGCGTCTAACCGAGGGTCTGAAGTTGCAATTTCTCTAATGTTCATGATGCCAAGCGCGCTTTCAACAGATGCAATTAATCGGATACGATCACGTCTGCGAAAATCCAATTCAGTAAGAACCCATATCCTATGCTACGCGATACATACTGTGATTCAACTGCAACTGAATCGATCATCCGACTGACGAACTGTATGTCCTTTGCACTTTGGACTTTGGGTACGACAATCGCTTGAAGGCGTTTTGAATGCAACTTTTTTTTTTGGTTTTTTTGAGCACCGCAAACAGCATCCTTTTCAATGACTTACAATCACATTTAAGTCATCCAGCTCATGGCCTAAATCATGCAAATGTCAACCCAGGAAAGAGGATATGTAAGAAAAGAGGGATTTTACACGCTACCTGAACCCACTGCGTTGATTCGCACAGCTTTCTCAGCCTTTCCATGTTCAGATGCCTGTAAAGGCGGCGTTCCAAATCCAGTTATACCCTTTCCTGTTGTTCATTTTGTTGCATTACCTCCAATGCATCAATAATCATATGGCGAGCAGTTCCCTTTTTGTTTAGTGCGACGCTGTCTTCGAGATCATACACAATACAATCTGCTCCCACAGATATCGACTTGTGAATCTTGCGCTCATCGCTTCCCGGTACTTTTCAGCAACGCGAATCATGAGGGAAATGAGTGGACATCACTAGTCGGAATGTCTTTGTTTACCGTAAAAGAGAGCACGTCTCGAACGGACTTCTTTGTTTATCTTGCTATTGCTATTCACCGTGCTTATCGTCCGGCAATGAGCATGGAGGGGCCATGAAGAGAGCATGAGACGAGTTGTATTCAAACCCTGACATGAGAGGGGTCCATTTGCTGTACGCAAAACTGATTTTGAGACGTGAATAACACCTGCCAGAAACTTCATGGAATGGGAACGAATGGGTGGTTTATGGACAAGTCGTACCAAAAGCAGAGAAGAGAAAGAGACAGATAAAACACAAACAGAGACTTTTATTGCTTTATTTTTTTCAGATTTTTTTCATTGCGCGACAGTGTGAAATGTGATCACCTGATGATGCTCCTCATCATCATGATCTCTGCGACTATGGAATGGGAAAATTTATGCAATTACCCTACAATGGATTCATCCAAGGCTGATATTTGACGAGCATTTTGAAGCTCTTCTGTATCAATATCTCTCTCGGATAGCTTCTCATGAGGAGGTTCGCCCGTAAGAGCACCCTTAGCAAGATGCCACATCTCAACAGGTCCAATGGGTCCTCTCACAGAATAATGCACCGTAATAGCCTTGACAAAGATAAGGGAAATACGAGGATCATCTGGACCACCATTGTGCGTGCCATCACCTAAATCTTGGAACCATGCCTTGATATCGTCCGAATATAACTCTCGGATCTTGCTACGATTCGATACAATTTCGGCTTCACCACTCACACTGACCCATTCACCAGACGAGGGTTTGTAAAAGGCCAAATTTACATTGGCATCTTTTTGCAATTCCTCAAATTTGTGTGTGGTATTGTTAGCAAAGAACCAAAGATCAGCGGGTGCTGTATGAGTAGGCTGTATACATAATATTTCTCGTTTAATTCAAACGCACCTCTCAAATGGGAAAGTTCCTACTTACCGTCCGAGGACACATGGCTCGGCTCACTAGCCGACCTGTATCGGCACATCGTGTGGTCATCATACACACTTTAATACCTTCAATCAATTTGTACAAATCCTCAATTCGTCCTTCAGGTTGTATAGTAGCCATTATTTCTTTGAATGTTAATAAGAAACTAAATGTGAACCCAAACTTAAGCGGCCCTTTTTATATTGCAGTCTTGCATTTTTGTAAATGCCCAGTTTGCATTAACTGAGACATTGCACGTTTGAAACTTATTCAAACAAATCCATGGATTTTTTATTTCTATAATACATTAACGTGGGAAAAGTGTAATTTGGGAACGGGCAAAGGAGGAACAAGTTATATAATACGGGTTAGGTTATGTCGATTGTTTGTGTTATTGACAAAGGTGGATTGATCGAAGGCGAATGGGACGACGACAAGACGGGCTTTACCACGAGGTACGATCCCAACGTTGGTTATATTTCTGGTTCACAGCTACCAGCTTGACCTGTTCGCCATCCTTGATTTCTTGCCATGGGTGAGGGTTGTTCTTATGATCCCTGTAGAGTAATGGTTAGAGTACGATTCCTACTCTGCTAATCAAAAATGTACATACCAAGAAACTTCAGGGGATCGCATCTGACGCCAACCCATGAAACCAGCCCATGAAACGGCACCTCCGAGAATAACCACCAAGGGGATGATTTCAGGCTTCTTTGATGCCTTCAGGATTCCACTTAAACCATTCATTGTGCTTGAAAATAAGATATGTCTTGTAGATACGGATGATAAAACAAACTTTGCAGGGCTATCGAACTTTGCTTCTTTTATAACATTCGTGAATTTACATCACACCACAATTTTTGAGTGGCCTGACAACATCAACCCCGGCTTTTCCAAGCCTCGGTAACGCAAAGGTCGACAAAGATTCAGTGCCCATGACCTGATTTTTTTTTTTTGACGGCTCTCAGGAGCGGCCTTTGAATCACAGACTTGCCTGACTTTTCCATTCCTCACGAGGAAAAGAAACATCACTGGTATTTTGCAATTCATAGTATTATTCGTATCAGTGATAGAAAGAATAAATGGGATCAACAATAATGACCTTCAATGTAGATGAGTTCAATGCAACTGCTGCATGCTCACCAAACTATTTACCTAAATTTTTACTTTAGATCACTAAGGATGTATACTAAACATCTGCTAGTTATTGTATACACAGTGCTTTGAAAATCCACGTTTATATGTAGCATTGTTAGATGAATAGGAGAACGTCAGAGAGCATCCCTTGCTTGAATGATGGTCTACCAAGGAAGAGCTTTCAATATCGATTTTACCGGAAATGACTTGCTAGAAAGGTATACGCATGCTTCGGTCTATAGCTAATTCAAATCCATTATCCTCAACAGACATAGACCTTTTTCCAAGTGTGCCAGCGCAAAAAGTATTGCAAAGATGGAATAAAAAAAATCGTGCAATGTGCCGATCCATTCAAACGACCGAGGCAGTGGCCAAGCCGACCGAGACTGTGCTGTGACTATTTATCATCCTTGCGAAGCCCAAAAAGAGCATGGACTTCTGACCAGCCAAAGTGCTTTGCTCAATTCAATATTTATGCCACGGTTTGGTGTGGTGCCAATTCCGTATTTTTCCGTGAGAAGGATTCCAAGCCGTATTAGTCACTCTCTGCAACTACTCCTGATTCATAAACGAACCTTCTCTACACCACAACGTAGCGGAATGAAAGCCTATTTACAGATTCTCGGCCAACGTTCCCCGGAAGGGCTACCGAGCGTTATTCTCCAATCAGACAATCAACGGTACCTGTTCAATTGCAGAGAAGGAACCCAGCGACTATTCCTTGAAGAGAAGTTAAAATTCGCTAAATTGCAGAACATCTTCCTCACTCGTTTAACCTGGGATGGCGTCGGTGGTATGCCAGGTAAAGTCGGAAGGGTGCCGTATCGACCGAGCTGTCTCTTTCTCACCATGGATATACGTTGTTCACAGGCATGATCCTTACGTTAACCGATAATGGGATTTCCCGCATTAATCTACACGGGCCTACCAATTTGACTCACCTCATGGTAGCCAGTCGAAACTTCGTATACCGGTACGTTTTTTCCTTGTATTGTTCTCCATTTTTTAAATGTCAGCGCAATTAGAACCCAGGCCACGGTTGAGACGCATGAATTTGATCAGGCATCAGAGGCTTTCCATGATGGCCATTTGACAGTAACGCCAGTTGTGGTATTACCTAACGACTATAGCGAATCGAAACTGCCATCAGCAGGAATAAAACGACCACGTAGCAACTCCGACAGTGAAAGAAGTGCTAGATTGGATCCTTTTGCAAATTCCACTTTAGAAGAAAAGATGGCATACAGACGCACTGTTCTTTCGCAAATGTTCACTAACGAAACGGATGACGCCCCTGGCCATACAATTGAGGCCCCATGTACTCCACGGCAACACCCACTTTCAAAGTCTGGAAAGAACTTATCCGAAGTCCCTGATGCAGAGATTAATATGATACCATTAAAAGAAAGACATGCCAAGGCATCAGTAAGCGAAATCCCTTCGGATGTCTCTCCCCGAAGCGAAGTGCAAAAGACAAAGTTCCGAAACATGGAATATCTTTTCCAGCCTCTGCCCCTCGCCAAACCATTCCCTGCAGCCATTTCCTATATCTGTCGAGGTCCAACCATGCTAGGCAAATTTAATAAACAAGCAGCATTAGCGCTAGGAATTAATCCAGGACCGATTTACGGTATGTGATATTAGAGGGAATGTTGTCAAAAAAAGAATAATATCTAAGACCCTGAGAAAGGTAAATTGCACAAGGGAGAAACGGTAACGTTGGAAGATGGGCGTGTCATCACTCCAGACCAAGTGAGCAGCCCTCCAGTTCCAGGATATGTAAGGGCGATAAATAGGTGCCGGTTTGTATGACTGTATTGACCCCCATTTTCGAATAGCTGTTTCTTATTGTCGATTGTCCTGATATCTCCTACGTGGATAATCTGATTTCTTCACCCAGCTTCGAAAAATACCAGACAACTGACCAGACCGACTCCCCTAGCGTCATCGTTCATTTAGTCGGCGATGACGTGCTGCAGGACGCTCGTTATCGTCAATGGATGAATCGATTCAACCCTAAAACAGAGGTATGACTCCTCTTTATACCTGCAGGTCGTCTAACGGATGTTGTTAGCACATTATTGGCACACAAGATATATGTTCTCAGCCCGTTCTTTTTGAGAAGCATGCACTGGGTCAATACAGTTTATCGAAACTCAATGACAGCATTTTCCCTATCCCCAAATATGACAACAATCCTGCTAAAACTTTGGATCAGTGTAAGTTACAATGGTATAATGGAGGTGAATCTAACCTTAAGCTATAGTTAATGATTTGCCTGCCAAGTGCTTCCCTTTGACCAACATGATCCAGGCTGACCTCGTGCCAAAAAGTGGAGTCGTTCAGCAATCACTGAATAAGCTGCTCTTTGACCATACCAACAAGGAGCACCCTGATATTAAAAAGATCGAGGCCAATGAAGAGTATGCGCAAGCCGTTACTGCAGCAAAGGAAGAGGCTAGCAAAGTGGATTTGAGCGAACAATTTCCTGGTGAAGACGTTGAAGTAATCACACTAGGCACCGGAAGTGCCATTCCGTCCAGATACCGAAATGGTAAAAGCTACCCGAAATGCCGCATGTCTTAATATCGCTAATGGACATACAGTTAGCGGAACCCTGATCAAGATCCCTGGCTATGGATCGATTCTGCTTGATGCAGGAGAGAGTACTTACGGGCAGATGATGCGACGTTTTGGACAGGATCGGCTCGAGAAAGAAATTAGAGATATCAAATGCATTTTTGTGTCTCATCTGCATGCTGACCATCATTTGGGTGTAATGCGTCTTTTGACCAAGCTGCATGCGGTACGTTGCCCAAAAAAAAAAAAAAAAACGATATATCCTTTTGCGCTCATAAATTTTTTTTTTTTTTGATAGCTTAATCAACGTGGCGAGAAGAAACGAACGTTTCTGGTTGCACCGGGCATTTTCCGGAATTGGCTGGAAGAATACTCACATATTGAACCTATTGACCAAGAGAATATTATTCCTATTTTCAATGAATTCATCGTTCCCGGCAAGCAAGTCCATCCATCATCACCCTATGCCAAATCCAATTTCCCTCAGTTTGGTAGGCTGTTACCGGAAAGTCTAAAGAAATCGCGTAACAACTTAGTCGAACTGCGGAGGGAACTGGGTCTCCGCAAATTTGATGCGGTTGAAGTGTTCCATTGTCGCTGGGCATATGGGCTGACTTTGGAACACGAATCTGGTTGGAAACTTGTGTAAGTTTCATTTGACGATAGGCTCAGTCACTTGTTGACTCACGTACTTGCAGTTACTCAGGAGATACGAGGCCGTGTGACAATCTGATTGAATCTGGCCAAAACGCGACACTTCTTATCCACGAAGCAAGCATGGATGATGATATGCTTGCCGAAGCCATCGCGAAAAGACACAGCACAACAAAGGAAGCCGTTGAAGTGGGAGAAAGGTAAGAAGACAAGTATAAACAGAAAAGAATAGAGAAGCTAACTATGGAATGGGCCAGGATGAAAGCTCGTTATACCTTGCTGAACCATTTTAGTCAGCGGTATGCGAAAATGCCCAAGTTATCGGAGGAGCAAAAGAATGTGTGCTTCAGTTTCGACCTTATGTCTGTTTCCATCAAGCAGATTCCGCTTCTGCGTACATTCACTCAGGCTATAGAGATCTTGTTTAAGGATGAAGAACTGTTGCATGAAGAGGAAATAGAAAGCATTTCAGAAAAACACTCATGATTTAGAATAAACAAAACAACAACTTACGGCATGTATGGCGATCCCGGTAAAGTTTGGTCATTAGACGCTTTGTGCAACACGATGCAAAAAAACCATCACGTCTTTAAGCACCACCTCGTATCGCTGAGCCGGAAAAAAAACTTGGTTTTCCTTTCTTTCAATCTTTTTTCTTCCTTTTACTATGTCTAACCCCGAGAGCCAAATTATCGACGAAACTGTGGTTTCCTCTGTAAAAGAAACTACTTATAATGTGGTTCATGGTAAGTTCGTTATCTATTTAGGACGTTGGTTTGTCACTCTTTGACATGATCGTCTCTTTTCCCTGTTGTCCATCTTTGCTAAAATAAATACCGAAAATATAGAGGAAACGTATGAGACGGTTGACAGTAGTGTCCCGGGCGTGATTACTGAAGTAAAAGAGTATACTATTAAGACGGAAGGAACCAGTAAGAGACCTCAGCATGTTGGGTTTGACGCGACTCATGTTTCCTTTACTCTTGAACAGCTAAAGAGATAAGCCCACAAGCCCATGATAACGTGGTTCCCGAAGTGGTCTCTGAATCAGCGGAGCAGATCAGCAAAGATATCCCGCCTCCGGTAGCAGCTGCGGTCGAAACTGTTCCTCCTCCGTCTTCAGCCCCCGCTCCAGCTGCTTCCCCTTATGTCCAAGTGATCTACAAATCGCCTGACGTCAAATTTGAAGATGGTAAGCGAAAAAGAATCAAAAAAAGAAAAGGAAACAAAAACAAGGAAACAAACGGGAACATCGTTGAAGAGGAGTGCGTGGACAGTTGTCTGAAGCCGCTTTCTTCTTTCTTTTACAGACCCGACGCGTTTCGTGCGCGTGCGTGTTGAGTCCCTCATCTATTGGGAGCACCCTAAGAAGAGCGCTATTGTCTTTCTATCGTTATTAAGCACGCTGATTTTGACGCAATATTACTCTGTCCTTCAGCTTCTTGCAGGGCTCTTCACTATTGTAACCGGACTGAATTGGATCTATGTGAATGTACACAAACAAGGACAAAGATATATATCAGGCAAAACTTATGAAACCGTCGTACATCCTCACAGGTAAAGCAGATGATCTTATCAATTCTTTGTTGTTCTCATGGAAAGTGATGGCATCATACTAACCAGAAATGCGAAAATCTATATAGTTCTCGGCTTGAAGTTAAGACCACGTTCACCTCGCGCGACCGCGTTGTTCATGCTGCGGAATTGACTTTGGATGTGGTGGAGACATTGATAAGACAAATAACCAAGCTGGTGCTGATTGAAGACAACAAACGTTCTGCTATTGCCGTTGGCATTGCCTACTTTATCTGGACTTTGGCAAAATATGTGTCGACCAAGACCCTCGTCGGTTTCTTTATTGTCACTGCATTCACAACGCCACGCATCTACTTGCAACATCAGAAGGTGATTGATACCCATGTGGCCCGTCATAGCCAACGTGCCTATGCACTTGCTCAGCAATATGGTCAATTGGCAAACGAGAAGGCACAAGTTTACTATGGTCAAGCGGTTCGAGCCATTATGAAGGGCACGGCAAAAAAGGCCGACTAAGGAAAGGGGATAGCATAGTCATATGAAAGCAGAAACCCAACCAGCCAAAATTGGAGCAGGGTTTTCGTAGGCTTGTTTCACCTTAAGCATAGTCAACCCACTTTATGCGTTATTGTTTTTTCCAACCGTAAAAAGAAGTAACTTTTTTTTCTTCCCTTTCTTTAACTGTATTCAAAAATGCCATTTAAAAGTAAACCGAAAAAAAGAAAAGAAAAGGATGTGTGAAGTCAAAATCTAACAAACGATTTATTTTTCAGTTATGACTCATGGAGGAAGATATTTGTTTGTGGATAACCAAGAAATTTGCGAGGATGATGACTATGACATGTCTCGTAGCCCTCAAAATCTAGAATCCAAAGGCTCGGTTTTTGAAACGGACGAGCAAGGATACCTATGCACGGCGGATGGGGACAAAGTTGTGTTTCGCAATCCAGGAAAAGGTGGGCGCGCACAAAAATTAGGGCTTTTACTGGAGAAGATTAATCCTGAAGAGGTAAGAAATCCAAAGGATTGGGTTATATACATTGATTGAACCGAAAGAAGTACGTTATTCGCACTGCAGACCGACGAAAGGTTCATCAGTATGTTTCTGCGGGCATGGATAAACTGAAGGCTCAGGGCGAGCCAGATTCAATGTCCGTCTTCAAATTGAAAGAGCAACAATCTTGAAAAGTTTTGATTTAAATATTTCTTGATATATGAATATAGTAATAAAAACCTCCCGATGGATCAAGCAAATGCGCACTGTATTTTACAACGTAAAACAAAAAGTAAACAAAGAGGGATTTGTTATTATTACCAATATCGACGGCTACAATTGCTACGGAGTATTTCGAGGGGGTAACATAAAAAGGATCACAGAGTGTTCTTCTCTCTTTCCAAGCATAAAACTGTCTAATACAATCCTATGAGTACTTTGAGATTCTGCCTTTTGATCTCTTGTGCTATATGCATTGTCACTGGTAATGGCCCCAATGTCCATACTCATGCGGTTCTAGTTTGAAATAATTGACCCACTATGTTTCTTAGCTCGGGCTGAGACACAGAATGAGCTGAAGCAGGTGGATACTGCTTATATCAACGGCGAGGATGGTATTACCGCTATTAAAGATCTGTATGCCGAGTACAAGCAAGCAGAAGCCGCTGCTGCTTCTGCTACTGTCTTTGCAGCAGCAGCATTAGACTATGACAACGACAGAGAAGAGGATGGTGAAGAAGAAAATGAGGAAGAAGAACAACCTTCCATAATAACAGACCGTGGTCGCTCTGATCGTGAAGTGGATGAAGAAGAGGACGGTAAAGAGGAAGAAGACGACATTAGAGAAAAAGCCATTCAAAGTAAAGAAGTAACCCAGTCGCATGCTATCTCGACGACCGATACCATGGAATACCTTTTCACCACGACCATCGCAACCACTGTGACTCGGACAGTGCAAGGAAAAAGACCCGGAAAGACGTCAACGACTACGATATCCCGTATCAAGCCTACAACAAGCTCTACCACTAGTAGTAGCATGACTAGCACCGCTACACCGCTCGCGGGTAGCGTCAGTTCGAAAACGCAGTTGACGACGGTGCCGTTCTCCCCTACGACAGTCTCTGAGAAAAAGAAAACGGATACCATGACAAAAGCCAAGAGTTCTTCACTGACGCCATCCCCTCTAACTATAGGATTATCATCCATTGCTCAGCTGCCACCTTTATCCCAACCGCATACAACGGAGAAAAGTAAGGCGATGACCATCACAAAACCCGCGGTCACTGTAAGCAAGGAAACGTCCACTGTATCTACGATCACGCCATCCATGACTAGGGCAAACAGCAGCTGGTCTAGCAGCCATACGATGGCAAGTAGCACAGTAATGGCACTCGACACCGTACAGACGGCAACGACAGCAACTGAGGTATCCTCCGACAGCCCTTCCTTGGGCGTTGAGTCAAACCCGGTATCTAGTTCTACTGTACCTATCAAGGCTCTCCCAGTACCCGTAGGGGACGAATTGGCATCCTCTGGAGCAAATCCTTTTTTTAATACGGGATCACTTGTCCTGTCCGCTGCCTTCATTACCGGTTTCTCTTTCTACCTCAACAGTTGCACTTTTTGAACTTTCCCTTCTTTGTCTACTGTTCAAGAGTAATCCAGTCTGTAAGACAACATCAATTTTGCAACGTTAAGTTGTTTATTGTGGTTTTTGTTTCTATTCGATTCTGGCAACTTTTTTTCGATCAATGCCTGGAATTCCATTTGCGTCTACTTCATTTGCCTTCATACTGTTTATTGAACAATTTTTTTACGATACTCTAAATAAATTTTGTGTCCATGCAAGGATCAAGATTGCCACGGAATGAACGGTTAGTATCTTGTCATGGATAATGCGCCCATCCATACACCAGTCAAGGTTAAGCAGTTGGTCGAAGAAAGAGGATGCAAATGTCTCTATCTTCCTCTCTATTCTCCCTTTTTCAACCGATAGAAGAGTTTTGAGCCAAAGTGAAGGCTGGAGTAAGAAAGGAGCCCTTACGACTTGACAATAACCTTCAAGAGCGTATTGTTCAATCAGCGCGAAAAGTAAAGCGCTCAGACTGTCAAAGATGGATCAGACACTGAGAGCTTTTTTTTTAGATGCAAAAATAGAGAACCACTTCTTTAAATAAATTCGTCTTGTTGTGGTTTGAAATAAATTATCTCAGTGATTGTGAACATAGACACGAATTTACGCAAAGAAGGATATCCAATCATGCAAAAACTTGAATCCAAATTCGCAAATAAAAATAGAAACGCGCCGACAAATAGGAAAAACAGAGTAAATAGGATCAATTGTCGCCGCCTATTTATTTATTTCAGAGTGAACTCGGCCCTTTTCTGGACGCAACATCTATTTTACAGCAGTTTGAATTGATCTTTCAATAAATAATATGATGATGAAATTAAGAAGAGCAGATCTAAGGACGCTCCGTATGTAAGTCCAATAAAACCTCAAAGACAGTCATGCTAATGGCCTGTAAGGGAATCCCCCAAAATATTCTCGCAAGCAGACTCCTTGTGAATGCGTGCCATCCTTCATTCTTATACATCTGATAAACGATACTACCGACTGATATCTGTTCATAATCGTGCGAAACTTGCCAGCGAGTTTTGACGACGTCTGGCAAGGTTGATACCGTAACAGCAACAGCACTTGCAATAGCAGAGCAAAACAAGTACATGCCAAAACTCGATGCCACGGTCCATAGTTTCAGCTGTTCATATACGACAAAGTATGCCATGCTATGCGGCACAAACACCGCTAGACTGAGCCAGTACCCTTTGTAGAACCCACTCAGGCCTTCCCGCTGCCAAATACGATAGGCGAGCGAGGCAGAGGTGTTACTGTCATCGGTAGATACCTGAAGACTATTTTTGAGGACTTCTGCAGGTGTGAACAATAAGCCTGCCGTCACCTCAGCAAGGCACCCGGAAATCAAGTGATTGAGGACAGTGTCCTGGCCGATATCCCATTGTTCGTTCAGCCAGCTCTTACTGAATTCATAACACGATAGATAGACTGAAACCGCAGGTACCGACAATAAAAGGGTGACGGAGAGCCCACTGAAGAGATTTCCCTTCATCACAGAAGAGGAAAAGCCAAAGGGAGTGTAGCCTTCGCTTTGATGCGTTGCGACCTGCAACCGTGTTTTGATAGTATCAACTAAAGAAAGCATGTGAGCTTGACCCACCATCAATAGCACCGCATTCCTTTTTTCTTTCTTTGTGATATTTACTAGGATGCGTAATAAAGCGTGAGATGAGCGCCGCAATGGTCGATGCAACAAGAATGTAAGGATCCATAACTCAAATCACCCTTCATTCTTTTCGCCGTACCTTACTGCCCTTTCCTGACGATGTTTAAACTCCGGTGTAATAGGCTTGCATGTACCCTATTACTGCCAACAATCAACTAGTTCTACGTACTTTTCTTATTAAGCGCGCCTTTTCGTTAACAGCCACTTTCAAAATAAACAACAATAGTACCTATTTTGGCTCCAATCTCTCGCATGTTTTATGCTTTAGATTATCTTATTCTTTGCTACGGGATGACTCGTCCTTTTGAAGCAAAAAACCAAAATGAAATAAACGATAATCAGCTATGTCATCAAGCCAAACACTACAGGAACCCATCTGTTTTGCATTTCCTCGTATTGATCCCTTCTTAGAGGTAAATGAAGGACATTGGGTGTGTCAATGGTTAAGGCATCGTTTCCCGATCGGTCGACCCTTCCACTTAAGAACAAAGAGCTTGATCCGTATTTTAAACCGTGTTCTTACGTTAGGATGGAAACACATGGACATTTGAAAGCGGCGTAGGCAACACCTCTAGCTTAAACGCCTTGCCTTTAAGCACTCTTTTATTGAGTGTTTAAGTAGCATTGAAAAAAAAGCGGATCTCATCTGCAAAATAGGCTGATTAATCATTTTACCACTCTCATCGATTAAGAATATCTATTCTTTGTCAGCTTAAGGAAAAGGGTAACCATTATTGTATAGACATTATGAACCTTGCTTATAACTACTTTTAGCTATGTTTCATTGACATATGACATTTATATTGCAAAGCATTACAAACATGAACCACACTGAACGTGTTGTTTTTTACCATTCGGTGCTTAATAAGATAATCTAGGGGAAAAGAAACAAATCTTATGCCGTTGATATGTATCTCGGAAAAGGGATCTTTTCGACAGTATCCACTATTCATATGACCACTATGTTTCATGCGTATCTCGTCTATCAAAAACTTACAAGATCATGGTCGTAAAACAGAGAATAATTATTAAAAGTCAAAAGATTTCGTCATTTTTCAGTACATTTCTCTCTCACTTTTCTTTCTTGCCATCCAAATCATTCACTGCCTTCATGAACAACGAATCAACAAGTCGAGAATCGCTTGAGGACAGCTCAGCAGGCTGGAAGCATCGACATAGATTTTCTCCTGAACAACTTAGCGTCCTAGAAGAAGCTTTTCAAGAGAACAAGAAGCCACCCCAACATGTCAAAAATCTAATAGCAGCGCGACTCGGTATTACTTGCAATAGAGTTCAGATCTGGTTCCAAAACAGACGTGCTAAGGAGAGAAGAATCCAAAAGAAAATCATAGAGCCAACTGTCGTCGCTAACAACGCAATCCATACTATATCAAGTGGACCTATTTTGTTACGTTCGGGCAATCGTCAAGTGAACAACACCGTTAGTGCAACTCTATTATCAAGTAGAACACCGTATCCACCTATGGCTCCAGTAGCAAAGGCGAGCCCTGAGTGTGTCCCGTGCTCCCAGCTTCCTTATCCCAGCTATCTTTCTGAGTACGAGAGCTTGCCAATTTCGACACGTTGCTCTGTTTTGGACTTTGAACGTCTCGCGCGTCGGACCGACTCTGTCCCACATATCCTTTCGCATGAACAACCTTATACAGAACGAGGTATTCTTCATAACTTCTCAATATCCATGCTCTTCTGCTCATATTCATTAAGTTATAGGAAGGTCATTCTCGGGTTACATGGTCAAACGTTAAAACAGGATTCATTCAAAAACATCTATTTTTCCTTTTGCGTTTTATAGTTCAAACAGGTTTCTTTTTATGACTAGCGGAATTTTACAATAATGCATTAGCAGAATAAAAATTACTATAAGACATTTCCATATCTAATCCCTGTAGCAAACAATTACTCATGCTGCACTTCAAGAAATTACTCCGACGTCGCAGTCTCACTTTCTAATGAGACTACCGAAGCGTCTGTTGCTTTTGAGCTATTATTGCCTGCTATCAGATCATATGTTAATCACTACAACCCAATGTCAAAGGTGAATGATATACCATTTGAACCCGCACTACTCTCTCGATTTCCGTTTTGATCAAGTTCTGGTAACAGAGTGGGAGCGTGCTCATTGACAAAATCGGTGATATCCTTGGATAGATCAGCCCTCATAGACCGCAATATCTTACCAGCTTCTGGATTTCTAATGGCCAAGAATAACGGTTTGATCGATCTACTTACAAAAGGAAAGCAATCACTTGCTTGGTGAATTATACCTTCTGACAAAAAAAGACATATATTTCTTCACCTGTAGATGTCTAGCCCGGTATCTCCAAGACGCATCAGGATATAATGCAGAATTGGTTGGATTGCCCAGATAACGCCCGTTCTGACCATCTTTTCTTTAAGCGACAGCATACCCCGACGTTTGTTCAAATACGCGAAATATAATAAAGCATAGATTCCATAAAGAGTAGGGGCAGCGAAAGCAGCAACAATGATCTTCCATGTAGCTAGGACGTCTTTCGCCGCGATTTTGACCATGGAACCAGCCAAGGCCTCTGCAATTATAGGGTATAAGATAACTTTAAATAGCCTCGTTGAAGCCTTACCTTGTTGCTTTTTCTTACTGATATAATGTGTAATCCATATCAATGGCAGATTGGACAGCAAACTAATCCACAAATATTTGTTAATGCATGAATTTGCCAATGAAAATAGCAACGTACGCCGGAGTGCCTAGACCGGCTAGGAAAAGAAGCTTGACCAATCTTTGCGCTAGTAGAAAGGCTGCACGAGCAGGAGTGATATTGAGCTTTTCCACCTGGTAGTCGCGAATTCCAAAAAAAGACAGCATATCATTGTAGAGCTTCACCTTTCGTGTCAATGTTGGAAGCCTTGGATCATTCTTTAATTTGCCCCATCCCAACACAAAATATCGGTTTAATTTGACGATTTGTTTGATGGTGGGACGGCCTTGGTTAGGCGACGAGGGACGATATAACCGACGAGCTGCCTGAATCATCTAGTTTGGCAAACCGTAAGAGACTGCAAACGTATCCAAGTAATCTTTACTTTCAAGGTATCATAGTCGGGCGCATTGATGGTCACTGTTTTGAATGCCTCGTCACTTTGATCCAGTAATCGAGTAACAGCCTCACGCTTTTCTTTACCACCTTTTTTAAATTTCTCGACATCTTCTCGATCAATCTCAATGGGCTGTCCGTAGGAAATCACTGCTCGGGAGCGGAATCTGTCCGGATGGAAGTAATTGAGACCTTACGTGAAAAGAACCAGTTGAATAAAAAGGAAAATAGAAAACGCATAGATTGAAATGCCTGATGCCCTTTTAACTTACCTACCGGAACAATCTTCAAGTCCAAATTAGGATTCTCAGCCATGGCACCCAAAGCCATCACAGCAAAACCGGCTGTTTCCCCCCACAGTCCAAAGTCGACACAAGTTAGACTATATTTTGGATCTCAATTCCTTTTTCTGCGTCCTACATTACCTTTGAGGGGTAACATCTCGCTACGGTCATGGCTACCTCCTTCTGGAAAGATAGTGATACATTCGTTGTTGTCGAGGTAACGGTGGACTTCTTCATACACAGGTGTCTGGTCGACATGAGGGGCAATTTTGAATGCGTACCTTTCTGTAGGTAATATATCATCTTTTACAGTAATAGCGTGGGTAATTTCCAGCTCGGTGTCAGATACAATTCGCGCGACGTGTGCCTTGTAGTTTCGACCGAACAACACGAAGTCGCGTGGACTCACCTCCTGGCTAAACAATGTACCGCTACCTCGTAAAACCAACGGCTCCTTGACATCGTAGGTCACTGATCCCTTGCCGACGTTGACGATATCTTGAGGACGAACCACAGGAACTTTTGTTTGATACATTGTTTTAGAAAGAAGTATATAGCAAAAAGAAAAACGAAAGACACTTGCTGGCATTGAGAATCTTGCCGACATGGCCGATCAGAGGGCGATTGTACGAGACAGCTGCCATGAGGGCATAGGAAGGTCGTGGGTTATTACTGTAGAATACGATACCGTCCACAAATTGGTTTGCGTGGGGTCCAACAATGAATATACATGGTCCGGATTTGGGTATCAAGTGTGATCCACTTGTTTCGATTTCACGGAAGAATATATGGGATATAATGGAAAAGGTTGCTTTAAATGCCCAATAAGTGACGGGTGCTGAAGGGGATAAGTCAGTCATATGGCTTAACAGGAAACGAAGGGAAGAGGAAAAAGGGAATACAATGAGTGGGTAATCCAAGACATTCTCTTTTCAGGCACCAGCTTGTGCAACACCACCAATTAACCGCATGTGAAAACCATGTGACACGCCCCCCACTGCTGTAGGAGAATTATGCAGCAAGGCTGATTGATTCAGAGGTGACATCAGATACTCACGGTTAACCCAATGTTTCAGCCAGACTTGACTATGATACTGCTCGTTGACTATCTTGCTATTTCCTTCTTTCTTAAAAAACCCCCATGTCACAAAGAAAACCGGTGGATTTCTCAAAATTTACTCTAGAAGATGGCCGGGTAGTTAGTACGAAAGAACGTATCATCGCAGGCAAGTGAAAACCACAAAATCTCGGTTTAAATAAAAAAGAAAGAAATAAAGGTGTTGAGCCTCCCGTGTTTCAAAAGCCTACGGATGATCAGCTCTGGACACAAAGTGGACGGCCTGATCTTGCTTTTCTCAAGGAACATTTTCTACACGAAGGAAGATTAACCGAAAATCAGGCATTGACCATTCTGCGAGCAACACAAGCAGTTTTCAAAGAGGAATCTACCTTGTTACGAATCCAAGCACCGATCACTATTTGCGGTGATATCCATGGTCAGTTCTATGACCTCATCAAGCTGCTAGAGGTTGGAGGCGATCCAAAAAACACGCAATATCTGTTTCTGGGAGATTATGTAGATCGGGGCAGTTTTTCTATAGAGGTAACACAAAATAAGAGCGCCCAACGATGGATCCTTCAGGCCAAAAAATAATAATATCAAGATGAATAGTGCGTGCTTTACTTATGGTCACTTAAATTGTGGTACCCATCAACTTTTTATCTTCTTCGAGGCAACCACGAATGCCGACGACTGACTGATTATTTCACATTCAAGCGAGAATGTAAAGAGTGGCATGGACGAGTATAGAAAGAAACTAAGCAGCTTCTCTGTTTAGGCGAAGTGAAATATTCGGAGCGCGTGTACGATGCGGCCACTGATTGTTTCGATCACCTGCCGCTGGCGGCAGTGGTCAATGACCAGTTCCTATGTATGCACGGCGGCATTTCTCCTGAGCTATCTACTTTGAAAGACATTGAGGAGGTAGCACGAACATGGTCTGATGCGATTATGCATTAATACGCCTTTGCATAGATCGATCGATTCAAAGAAGTACCCACACATGGTCTCATGTGTGATCTGCTATGGGCAGATCCTTTCGAAGAATTTAACGCGGAAGGAAATCCCGATTTTGAACACAATCACGTACGCGGCTGTTCGTATTTTTACAGGTAGGATGTTATCGAGTAGCATGGACTTCTTGCTAAGACAAACTCAGTTATGAAACCGTGTGCAAGTTTTTGGACAGGAACCAGCTTCTATCTGTGATCCGAGCGCACGAAGCACAAGCAGATGGGTAAATACACAGAAGGATGGCATAGAACGATAACTTGTCTTGTTTATGACAGCTACAGGATGTACCGCAAAAGTAAAAGCAGTGGTTTTCCAGCGGTCATGACCATATTTTCAGCACCAAACTATATTGATGTGTACAATAACAAGGCAGCGGTTCTGATCTATGACAAAAACGTCGTAAACATCCGACAATTTAACTCAAACACTCATCCATACTGGCTTCCCAAATTCATGAATGTATTCGATTGGAGTTTACCATTCCTGGGAGAAAAAAGTATGTTCCATAGAACGCTATAAGCAAGTGTCTCCCTAATGTTTGTCTATTAAAAAAACAGTTGCCGCAATGCTATTAGCCATTCTTAATATTTGTTCACAAGAAGAACTGGAAGAAGCCAAGACGGATGTTGCTAAAGCAAAGGCAATTCGACAAGCGTTAACGGAACAAGATAAAGATACTTTATCGGCAGAGCAACGGCGACAAGTCATCCGAAACAAGGTTTTGGCCATAGGCAAGATGTCTAGAGCATTCTCTGTCCTCCGGGAGAACTCTGAACTTGTAACGGAACTCAAAAACCTATCTGGTACTGGAAAATTACCAGCTGGAACGTTAGAATTAGGAGTGGAAGGAATCCGACAAGGTATCTGCTATACGAGGTCTTTCTACGTAACATTATTGACTCGTCTTGTTTCTAGCGATAACATCTTTTGAAGAGGCAAGAAGATGGGATATCGACAATGAGAGATTGCCGCCACCCAGAGAAAGAGTCAGCCAAAACGAGCAACCTAATACTAAGATCAGGGAAGCTGTTGATCAGGAAGATGAATCGATATACCGTATTGCTAATGTCCTTGCTACATCACCCACTATCTCTGAAACGCCGTAACGAACCTATATCTGTGGGTGCAAAAAGTGTTTATTACCTTTAATGTAGTTGAACTAACGTACATGTGGAGTCAACACAAGGATTCCACACAGTGTTATTATTTATCATCGTATCATGGGGTGCATCCCAGAATAAAATCAAATGTAATTTAATTGAAAATTTTGAATATGTGCTACGACTACAATTACGTACGTGCTATTATAAAATAAGCATCGCATAACTAAGAAGGTATACAAGAACTAGGTATCGCATGTAAGCGATATATATAACATCACAACATCAGGGTATTGACACAGGTTGGACATTCTAATCTAAAAGATCAATCGAAGCTAAAAAGGGAAAATATAAGAAAAATAACGAAGAAGGTGTTAGCAAACTACTCATTATCCCGATTCCCTAGCAAAACTTACACTGCAAAATAAGACATCCCATCATCAAACCAAGCATGGCCAAACCGTTCAAATTGGAATAGGAAGCCTTAGATAGACCGAAGAAGACAATTGCATTTAAGAAACGAGATCCGCAAACGTATCGAGACCAACGAGCTGATAGAATACCAAGTAAGGTTTGTATCGATTTAAATTTCAGTCCTAGCTTCACTTACCTGCTACGGGTGTATTGACTAATTTGATAAGGGCGTTGATGCACAGAATCAAACCTCCGGACACCCAAAAAGCACTGAAGACGTAGTAGAGCGTATGAGGGTCATCGAACTCGCATCCTCCGCCATGGCCGCTTGCATGTTCAGCTCCGGCAGCAGCAGGTGCAGCTTCAACAGCCATACTTAAAGAATTGAGTAACGAGCGAGTGGCGCTCACCATATGTAAGGAGGTTTGAGGATTGAGCTGACTCTGTATCGCCGGACAGTCGTGCACCATTTTTTCATAGCCATTGACCGGATCGTCCCATCCATTGCTGAAAATAGTAATGAGATCTGTCAGCGCAATACCAAATGCTACTTGGCAAAGATGAAGAGGGAAATGCAGATACATCCATATCTGGCTCATTTCTACTTCACACAGAATCTACGGTTTCCAAGAGTTATATAGGTCGTGAAAGAAAGATCAATTTCAGCTTACCTCCTTGCTAAAATCGTCAAAGTACATAAAGAAATAAAGGAAGATGATCACTACACCAAACATATTTGCAACACTAAACAAGCATAATATAAGTTATTGGTTGTATTTTAGTCTTATGCACTTACACCACCCTGATCTCTGTATTGGCTTCCGCGACCATCTTCATAAATCCCATGCAGTTTTCGCCTAGAGTTCAATTCAATAAAACTCGAACCAAATCGTAGTCCTCTTACCAAGCACAATGATAGTGAACAGACCGAAACGTTCAGCTAGATGGCTCGCCGCCAATGAAACTTGCTTGCTGCGCTTCAACACAATGTTGACCATGGCCTCAATGAAAATACTAAGGTACCATAGCACGAATCTAGCAGTGACGTTATGCGTCTCTGGTCCGTCGAAATGAAGGGAGATACCCCACATAATAATGGATAGCGCATTGATGGCAACATAGCCACTCAATGGTCGCTTTGCAAAGGACCCGGAAAGGATGGATGCCCAAAGGACAACACTATATTCGATAAGTAAGACCGCCTTCATGACTAACGGGCAGAATGAGCATAATTAAGTAAGGCAAATATGCTGAGATCCTACCCATATAACCAATGATAAAGCCTTTTGGACTGTCCCATAAATGATCGCTTGTTGCGGCCATACCAACTAAGAAGAGCGTTCAATATCATCAAGTGGCTATCTTCTGAGGATGCCCTTACCAAGACCACACAGTTCAATGATTTTATAAATATGGTGCATCACATCTTTTTTTTTTGACGGTTGAAAGGAGGGGGGTAAAGAGAGACAGCGATTAGTTTTTTTCCATTGAACCATAGATGATGTTTGCTCACCTGCAGAGTCATAACGAGAGGTGTACAAGGCACTAGAACACCATGTCCACCACATGACGACAAACCAAGCAACGTATCTACCCAGCGATTCACCATTTGCCATATGATGAGCATGGGTAAATGTGCTATGAACGAAAAAGAATTAATGCTCCAGATAATTGGATTTCTTCAAAAGCGACAAAAGCTGTATACCTTAGCCATCCAACGTAAAACACATCACCAAAAAGTTCAATCCAAGTAGCTGCCGTTTCTACACCGATTTCGTCTGACAAATCAGGGTCCGGTAATCTATCCAATTTTTAACTATGAATAAGTGGTAACAGGAACGGTAAAAGCAAGCCTTACACGAAGATAGGGCGACGCGTATTAGCGGGATTTCCTTTTTCTTCCTCATGTTCGGCCCAGTAATATTTAAGTTCTAGATACACATTCGGATTCAGGTCAATGATGATAGCCGCAGGAGTTTCTCTCTGCCCTTGATCCGCAGCAGGTGTTGCAGCTGATGGCGAAGGAGGCGTGAGGGTTCCTTCATGATCCGCTTCCTTCTCCTTTTCCGTAAATGTTTCATTAAAACTTCGCTGTTTATGCTCGCCTTTGATTTCAGACTTGATTTCTTCCTCTATTGATAATACCATAAGCCAGTGTCTGGATTCACAGTAACCAAGCCATGCCACTTACTCAGATTTTCAAAGTCCGATTTTTTGGTAGCCAGTTCGGCACGGACATCCATTGTTTTATGGATCTTGATTGAATAATCACGACCCGACTTTTGGAAAAATTCCACTAATTCATCGGTATTTTGCAATTCGTATAATTTTAGTAGCTCTTCGTCCGTGATTTCCAGCTAGCCAAGGGGGAGAGAAGGAATGAAAAGTAAGCTATTTAGATTGGGCGGAGATTACTCGGAATACGCCATACCGGATTCCTTAGCTGATCTGCAATCTCCTTGGTGATACGGATACTTTGGTCTCCTACCAAATGACGGAAATGGATAACTGTGGGAGCACAAATGAAGAGTGAGTACCGAGATCATGGACCCGGGTTATCCGGAATAAGCGGGAGGCTTACGAGTTCGCAACTGGGGTTTTCTATCGACAAAAATAAAACGTTAACCTTAAATAAGCCAGGCCTCTTCGTCAAACGTTTGCTGATCAAACTACTCACTCTACTTCTTCTGCGACCGGGTTAGATGGAACAAAAGTTTGGCCAGGATGTTTGGCTTCATATTCCTTCTTCTGTTGCTCGTATTCTTGAATACGTTGACGATGAAGTTCCAATTCTTTTAAAGGATGAAGCATGACTTCACCAAAGGTCTCTGGGCCATGTCTTCGAATGGGTCTACCAAGGGCATCATGGAGTGGGCTAGTAGCACCAGCGTCTCGCAAATGTTGTTGAAGATGGGATAAATGAAGGTGGTGTCTTAAATGGTGCCTTCCACTGGTGGATCGTGAAGAACGACTAACACTACGACGTAATGTCTCGCCTATCTCGACTGCACCACGTTCCGGATCTTCCAAATTGTCTTGCTGATAAGACGATCGTCGTGCTGTACGCCAAGCGGTTGGTCCGCTGATAGCCGGTCCCTGACGTGTATTATGCGAACTCATTTCCCTTTGTCAAATGAGGGCCAAAAGAGAAAAATGAGAAGATAAAGAAAAAGAGATAGTATTATCCACTTTGAGTGTTTATTTTCTTAATGTTCGATGCGGAGAGAAAAAGTGATTTACCGCTGTGGCACATTTAACATCTAAATGAAGAAAAAGAACGGGAGATTTGTCGGTAACATTGCCTGATTGGGTTTCGCTAAACCACAAAAGAAGGAAACAAGTTGTACAACTCCCAAATATCCTATTTTAATTGCTTTGGAGACGAACAAATGCAGTGATATTAGACGTCATGGCGTTGTTTTTTTTTTTTTTGCAACGATCTGAGATCTTCTATTGTATACACCAGAAAAGGACTTTTCAAACTTTTTGACATAGAACTACTTAACCCAAATCTCTCTTTTGAGAGATCGGAATATGATTCCGGGTATCTGACCGATACCATGCAGTCTTCCGCAGAAAGTCTTGTACGCTTCAGCAATGCAAGGGGTGAGAGTGTCTGCTCTGTCCAAAGGGTTCTTCCTAATCACTTGAAAGAGCTTTTCTTGCTGGACTTCGACCTTAACTAAAACCCGTGCTGGATTAAAGACGTAGGGAAGACATCCTCGGACATTCTTCATCCGAATCTAAGCCAAGAAAAGAAGGACCATAAGTTCAATTTCCGTCATCTCTTCTTCTTTTTTCCTTTCCCAAGCAAGCTTGAACGTGAGTATTCTATAGGGATTGCATGACTCATTGCGTCTGTCGTACCTTTGTTGTCATTACCGAAAAATTGCCCTAGATATTCTGTTGTGTATTCCAGAGTTATCGTATGAAATAAGCGTAGAAAACTGCATTTCCGTGATTATTTCTATGACGAAATGTGCTCCTATCGGCCAATGGTTGGTTGATTGCAAAGTGAACTCACCGCCTACCATATAGAATCTGCTGCCTAAAATCTCTATAATGCATCAAATAATTATGCTACGCATTATTCTGGAATCCTATGATTATCATAAGATAATTGTAGACTAATCTTAGAATAATCACACAAAAAAATGCATTTCTACGATTATTCCTTAATCACTTTTTCCCATAGCATGTCCGATTTCTCCTCAGTAGACGTCTCATAGCTAGAGCATGAGCCTGAGCTGATGCCATTTTTCTGCGCGCCCTCGTAGTTCTTCGTGAACAGTTTCAAAAGCGTTTTCTCATTTCGGTCCTTTTTCAAACGTAGCCATCGATGACACTGCATTCACTTGAGTATATTAGCGCTTCATACATTACTGGTGCACGGGGCAATCAGTGTTCCAGTATCTCTGACAACTCAAAATTGCCATATTGCACAATATCCATATGCTGTGCCATTGTGCCAGTGTGATAATAAAAGTTATGCTTGATATCTGTTCAACAGGGTCATGGAAACGAGAAAAATCACTCGAAGCTATTGTTAGCAATGCGCCAGTCATCATTACACAAACAATGTACCGCAAGAAGCCCAACATGCATCAATTGTACTAACGGACATTTTGTCAAGATATTCTACTCATTTTCCTTAACGTCATCATCTGCTTGAGTCTCAAAACAGAGAATATACCTCTCAAAAAGTCCTGTGGGCACAGATTGCAAGGGCAAGTGAAGTGATCTCCGTTTCTTAGCATAGCACGTTGTATCCAATAAGAAGTTCAATCAATAAAGGGAATTAAAACGAAAGGATGGATTTTATGCAACAAAAGATTGAGAGGTTACAGAATCGTCATGGTGCATGCAACAGCATCTACAAATTCTTGCCCTTTTGATCGTGTCCAACACAAAAAGTATATATGCATGCTTTCTTATAATAACAACGTTTTTTATCTACGAAAAAAAAAAGGAACCAATAACCATTACTATCCAGTAACTGAGGTCCAGACATACTACAAATGAACAGAGCATTAGCATGAACCAAGATGAATATATTACTAGATATCAACCAATACTTGTTTTGTTCTTCATTTCTTGTATCCTAGCGAACGTAGTATGTTTGCACCCAATCTCGTACAAAGATACTCGCTTTCATCATTCTGCGGGACGCCCATTTCCGGAAAAACGCGTCATGTCGAACAGGTTGAGCCAGGTAATCAAGCATCAGCTCCACAATGGGTTTGAAGTCTTGTACAGTGTAGCCGGAATATCGAGCTAACTCTTCAGTCTATACCGTACGACATTAACTCGTTAACCCATAGTGTGAGAGCCTTACCCATACTCCTTGAGCCAACATCTTTTGAGCTAACCAAAGGGAAGCAGCAGCTACTAAAGATGGTCGAACAGTAATGAAACGATGATCGACAATGGATATTTCCATAAAATACTTCGCCAAAGCTCGAGTATAAAGATCATAAGTAGTTGCCATTGTGGCACGTCGAAGAAAATTCAAAGGGTTCGAATAACAAAGTTGGAAATCCAGGACTTGAAGAATAAATCGTTCGGCTTTAAGAAGGTCTTCTTCTTCAATCGATTTGTCGGTCATAAACAAGAATTCTCTGATGGGAGGCGTTGCACTTTCCTCAAATTTGGTTGCAATAAATAACGCTGCTATTCCTACAAGTTGCAGCTTTCCTAGAGCTACTGTACGTTTCGAAAGAAAGCGATCAATCATATTAACCGCTAAGAAAAGTGTTTCAGGCATGAGCTGGAAGAGATAATGAATTTCAATAACCCAGTCCACAAGAACACCTCGGGCAGTCCAGGAGATTTCGTGTTGTTGATGACTGGCGTAAAACGGATCTGCCATTGTTGTCGTCTACGTCAGTAATTAATAAAGCGTATGATAAATAGAATGATAAGTGACACGTACTTCACTTTCTTTTAGATATTTAAATATCTCATCGGCATATTCTGCCACAAGCATTGGATCGTCCCAATTTTCGATGGCAGTATTCTGATCTGTCTGAAGCATCGCTTTTTTGGAGCGTTCTTCTTGGTCTTTCTCGTATTGTTCAGTTTCTTTGCGCGTGCTTTCGTCGACTCGAATGGGTTCTGTTTTGTTTGAATTCGAGAAAATTCTTTGAGATGCATTTCTGTAACCCTTATCGCCAATAGGTCGTGTTCTCTTTTGGGCATCAGATAATCCATCGTCCACATAATATCCATGTCGTTTCTCTCCCGTTTTACATTGGGATTTGATAATTAATCGTTTGATCTCGTCTGGAACTATTATCGGAAGTACAGGAACTGGTTTCAATTCAGGTTCTTTTTCGTCTGCAAATCGAGTCTCATTGTCATCGAAAAAATGCTGTAGTATTTCCTCATTTTCATTTTTTTGTGCGGATTTGTGAGATTCGCTTTCTTTTTCCTTTTTCTGAATTGGGTGTTTTAAATGCTTATCGTATGATACATTCTCTTTAGTTCCCATAGCCTGCTTAAGTTTCTCGGAGAATGTACTGATCTTGGACGGTGCCATCTGTCAAATTTATCCCCAAGTATCAGACACATTCAGTTCGCAATTTCCTTTGCCTCTTACCCGTGTTTCATGACCACTATTGCTTATTTCAGAGAGGATACGCCGTGATTCATGTGTAGCTTGTGCTGCCTGTTTTGCAGTATTAGACGCTGGTCCTAACCCAGGCTTGCTTGGTCCCTGGTGTGAAGCGAATGCCTTCACATCAGGTCTGCCAAAACCTGGCTCCACAGCGTTTTCATCGCGCCTAATCGTACAAGATCTGCTGGACTAGTATATAGGCAATATGCAGTTTAGAAGGAAAATGGCGAAGCACACAACAGAAATGGTTAACCAAGTATGATCTAACTCCCATTTGGCTTTTCCGCCTTTTTCCCATCAAACCCTCAATTCATTTTTTCCAGGCCTGACACCCACACCGTTGGCTCAAACGGCACTTACACGCTGAGGTTCGCCACTCATGCCGAAATGTACTGTGCGGAAGCCAAGGAGGAAGATTTTTTTTCTTTTGGCAAGTCCGTTTCTGGTGGAATTAGGAACCTAAATCGGGCAAATATGATTGGATAGCAATCATTTATTGACCCAATGAAGTTGGACTGCCAGAAACGCCTGTTTGTTCATGTTAATGGATGGAGTCGCCCACAATAAGCAATAGCACTAGTATTCTCTGTATTACGGTTGGCTAATATATCTTATTCGTTAGCAGAAATATTCGTGGTCTCTATGTGAATATGGGAATAATCGATATTATTACTCGCATCTATCAATGTTATTTATTGCCAGTCGTTCGTTTGTGTCAGTTGCCTGGCAACACCTTGCAGGTCATGCAAAGCATATACTTCCGGTAGATGCTCTATAAACTTAGCAATCTTTGAAACATACAAGGTATCTTTGGAATTGATGTATGTGCTGTCCTTCTATTCGGAAAAAGAGATGTCATGTTGCAACTTATGTTGAGGGAGTTGAGAAGTAGCTTAGGAAGCGTTAGAGACACTGAAGAATCCGTGCATAGCCTCTGATCAAGCGCAGTCAAAGCTCTGCAAATGATTCAAGTTTATAAGTATGAGGAGAAACACGATTAATCATGATAATCGATGACATTAACCAACTATCGGACGTAAACGCTACAGCAGGTTCATTTGTGGATTTTTTTTCTATTTTTCGGGATACAGCCTTCTGCCTTAATTTTTCAAGTACTTAAGTCTGTCAAACTCATCGATAACGGTTGCCTTTTATACCCTGATGGAAAACTGCATATTCGTTATAGAACAAATATTCCAGAATAGTCTTGATGACATAGGGAGAAAATGCTGATATACTTGATTTGTGCATTAAGATACAAAAGCTTATACAACTAGTCTTCCTGGGAACACGATATTTGGTGCATCAGGTAACGTCAGTTTTTTGCCCTGGTGGGCAAAAACAATTCCTTTCTTATCCAAGAGGCTAAGCAACGAAGTAAAGCAGACCGCTACGGAGCTTAAAATCAGCTGTTTGTAGTTTCAGTTCTCGCACCCTGTCCTCCTGACATGCAAATACCATGTCCATACAAGCTGCTGCACGTCCCGATTCCAAAGACAAAGGCGTTCAATGGGCACTCGACCAACAAGACAAATGGCACATGCTTGCTGCTGAAAAGATCGCTCATTTAGAGGGAGTCTTTCAAGGTCATCTGCATTGGTTCCGCAATCATGCTACTGCACGGTACGTCGACGCCTGTCTACATGTTCCCTTGTCGTCTGATTACCCAAATATTCTGCAGTGCACTGGTTTCAAGCAGAAGGAAATTGACGGAAGAGACTGCTGACTCTGCGAGATCCGCTCAAAAGACTTCAGTATCCGAAGTACCACTCGATAACACGACGGTAAAAGGACGTCCAAAAAAACGTGTACTTTACACTAGAAAAGGAAACGACATGGAGGATAAAGACGCAAAGCAAAGTGATAGATCGGAATCAACCAAGAAACGACGAAAATTAGCTGTTCTATCATCCAACAACACTGCATCTTCGAGTGAATCAATTACATTTTCGTCGACTGCCAGCAGCGAAAAGAGTGATTCGATAAGTTCCAAGCACTCAGCAACAGTGGATGCGAAAAACAACACTAAATGCGCAGCTGCGGCTCAAAGTGACCTTGACGGGAGCGCTAAATCTCTTGCTGCAGCAGATACTGATCACCAAATGGATAACACGAAATGGGTAACAGTGACTACGGAAATCCCACGTTCTCAATCAACCATTAAGAGGCCACCAGAACGTGATACTAAGCAACGCAAAACGCCCATTCCTTTGAAGGAATCTGTTGAAGCTCAGGGCCATCTAGCTCCAGGAAACAAAGATCTGACAGAGATAGAAGCGGAAGTTATCGACGATTGCTGTGAACCGAACAAAGTGGAGGACATTAGTGCTACTGTTGCAAACGACGTTTCAGCAGCACGTATTATGCATACTAGACTAGGGAAAGGGGAATCAGCTTTGCCCAGTGATACACCGTATGAAAATACCGAGCAATTGGATACGCTTACCAATCACGTTAACGAACCAAAGCGTCAGCCATCCGGTCCTGTTGCTAGAGATCGTCCTAAAGAAAGTGATGAAGACGACGAGGATATGGACGAAGTGCAGCTTGTTTCTTCCCGTGGGCAGCATACGCAATTATCAGTCTGCGAAGATAATAGCGAGAACAGTTCTTTCTATGGCGGGTCATCCTTCCTTAGCAGACTGTTTCACTTGGGCAGACGTTCACCCGGCGACAAGCTGGCCAGTCTGGAGAAAAGTTCACCAGAAAGTGCCACTAGCCTAAATGAACAATTGCAGGACAAGCCCGAAATAAAAAGTCGGAAGTTATCAGACAGACAGCCCACGACTAACCCTACTAAACACGCCCAGGCGGCGAATAATGGCTCGGATTGTCATGGGATCGGTGTCAATCCATCTTCTGAAGAGCCTACTACAAAGATAAAATGTACTCCAAACGAAACGACATCTATATCTAGGAATAAAGGGCGGCCGATAAGAGACAGTAAATCAAATGATGATGCACAAGAAACAGCTCAGGTAAATTAGCTAATAGTTGCAAAAACTTAAATACGGCTATACTGATACTATTGGATTACCGACCTCTCAATACGGTAGGGTGGTACAGATGCCAGAAAGGTATACCAAAGGGAACGCCTTGTCACTAAAAACTATGGACTAAGCATTCCTTATTTTCACAGCATTCGATAAGCAAACCAGACAACACTGTGGCTTCAAACGTAATTGATTAGGTGTCTATGGCATTAATAACGATTTCTTTTGACAGGCCGCTGGCTCTACTGAAGATGCAGACATGAGTGATGAAGATTCTAAGCGTAGTGCCAATATACCTGAGTGGGCAAAAAGTCCGGAGTTGACTGTAATATTGGAACGTCAACGACAAATGGATCCTGAACAGATCTTCGGATCCATTGCACCTTTGCAGATAAATGGTTCGAATGTGGATTTGTGTCTAATGATTTCTTATATAATGTTTTATAGATGTATTCCCAAGGCGGAAACGAACCTAGCATACTGTTAGCCAGCATGGTGGGTACCTGGAAGTAGTATGCAATCTAATAACAAACTCCATCAAACCTCACACTTGACACGATTTTTAACAAGCATACTATGTCTAGATATATGACTCGTCTAGTAATTGCGGGACTTTCTAGATGCTGTAGATATGATAAATAAACGATGCATCGCATTTCGGGCCTATCCGTATCCAGGCAAAGTCCAATGAAATGGATACATTCAAATGAGCTGCGGAATTATAAAACGTCGATCTCTTCCTGGACCGCTTGACAAAACGTTCCTGTTTCCATTTCTAAACAACTATATACAATGTTATAGATGACAATATAAACTCCATTCAGTGTTTGGGAATCTTATATCGATATACATATGATACTTTTAGTTTCTGTTAGCGTGATGTAATCAAGCTGCTTATCACTGCGTGTCAGACGCGTGTTTCAAAGGTGGGTAGGTTTAACTCTTTGAAAGTGGAGTGAAACGGAGGATTTCCATGACGATGTCAAGGCTGACTTTCGATGCCACTGCCTGCTCGAACTTTAATTTACAGAATAACCTTATAAAGCCCCGTTCTATTAGGCTACTCCCCGTTTTACAGCAGAAGTACGTAAATTTTTTTCTTTCTTTG
>JNDP01001390.1:0-221054 GCA_000696975.1 Apophysomyces trapeziformis B9324 | reverse complement strand
CATCAGTAGGTTATTGTCAAAGCATCTTACACTTGTGGTAATAGAGCTGTTTGTCGGCGGTGCATTTAATCGTACAGTTGCCGACAATGGCTTATCGCTAAATAATGTTGCTTGTTATAATATCGATCGACAAACCTGGTCTTCATTGGAGAGGGTAAGGTTGCATAACATATATGTTTGTCTAACTCTTATGGTTGCCATGTAGGGCGTTGATGGACCTGTAGAGAATATCATGGTATCCTCAGCAAACAACACAGTAACCTTTTCTGGTACAATGAAACATGTGCTGCTTGATAGTGGCGCTGGCCAAGCTGCTGTCGGTAATGCCATATGGGACGTTGACACCAACGAGTGGACCAACGGGCGTTCACTCGTTGTAGGGAGCCTTGTTTCAACGTACCAAATCGACACGAAAACCAGTGTCCTGACTGGACGGATGATTGGAGCTCAGACATATCGTGCTGATGGAGCAGCTAGTTTAGACACCCAAAATATTTGGTCACCATACCTTTTCAATGGAAGTGAATATGGCGTCATCAACACAGGATTATTTTGGCATGATACTTCCATGGGACAAAACAAAACAGTAATTGTTGTTGGTGGACGTTTCCAAATCGGGAATATCAGCAACCTTGCAATGTACAAGGATGGCTCTTGGCATGGAATCGGAAATTTACAGGGCGAAGTGAAGGCGCTTGCTGTTTTGAATAACCAGCTTTATATCGGAGGTCAATTCACTGGATCATTATTGACAAGCAAACCGGAGAGTTTTGCTATTTATGATCTTGCAGAGAACAGCAGCATCGATGTTGTCGGCGTCCATGGTTAGTGCTAACCTATAAAAAATGCAAACTCATTGTATTATAGATGAGAATCATCAACCGGGGCTTATCAATGTCATAAAAATACAAGATGATGGTCAACGGGTATATATAGGCGGGAACTTCTCCTCAGTTGGTTCTTTGGATTGTGGATCTGTATGTGCCTTTGACACGAGAACACGTCAATGGGATAGGGTAGCTCAAGGACTTGATGGAACTGTATACGCAATCACTGTAACTGGCGATCGAATCTTAGCTGTGGGTGATCTGAACGTAAACGGGCAAACTGCGTACATTGCACAACTTAACAGCAGAGGCGTTTGGGCAACGTCATTAGCTGGGAATACTGGTGTCAAAGGTATTCCCACAGCTGCCTTGGATGCCCCTGGTCAGACCATTATTGCAGGAAGGTAAGTGAACCGTATTTGCATAACAGGCGATTGATGCGTATACTTTGCAGTAATGGTACATCAGCTTACCTTGGGATGTGGGATGGCCAGAGTTATACTAGTCTAGGTAAGACACCTCTATCTTCCTGTTTATGCATCTTTAATTTTTCGGAAATAGGATCAAAGCTCGGTCCTTTAAGCGAAATAAGTCAGCTTCTGTTCGTTCCTCTTGATTCAGCAAGCAATGACTTCTCGCTTCATCAGTTCCCAGCGCATTCCGGTGATATATTACTGGTTATGGGTAGCTTGAACATTGAGCCATTTGGTAATGTCAGCGCTGCTTTGTTTGATGGTGCATCGTGGTATCCGTATGTATTAGCCACAAAGATTGATGGCATGCCTGGGTCAATACGTCAAATTTTCCATGAGTCCGCCTGCTGCACTGTCATTGACATTAACCGTAAGCCATTGATTCTATGTTCGTTTTTGCTTACAACAAATTAGGTTATTTACCTGTTCCTGCTGTGATTCTTATATCCATCGCTATATCACTGGGGCTAATTTTTGCCCTAATCGCTGCTGGCTTCCTTATCATTTACATCAGGCGCCGATATACTCAAGAAGACGTACCAGAAGCGATGCCGCCATGGGTTCCCAACCGCCAAGCATCCAGTCTGATTGCTATGTTGGATGCTGCTCAAGTGGGCGCACTGGGTGTTGCAGAGGAAGTGAAAGAGAAAGGTCATGCGTCGTCCATCACTTCCCCTGGACACCCTGATTCTGTCTTAGATATGGCCGATCATCATCTTGGTTATTTGGGCGCAGTAACACCAGTGGCGTTTGGACCATTACTGGCTGCGGCAGTATCTGGAAGGAATGCTGGAGTTGCGAGTGAAGAGAACCCTCACCTATATTACGCTAAATACGCGTTTGAAGCAAAAGAATACGGTGAACTTGGATTTGATGCGAACGAAGCTATTGTCGTAATTGATACTAGTGACAGCGTTTGGTGGATGGGATACAAGGATAACGGTAAGTCTTAATGAAGGAAGAAGAGAAAGTACTAATAAAATGAGCAGGGCAAGGAACTGCCATGTCAGGCTTGTTCCCGAGCAATTATGTGACAGACACTAAATACACTTAGAGAACCGATACCCAACCTACTAGTACTATCCACCTATATTTTCTATTGAAACATATGAAGCATTCAAACATACTAAAAGCAATTGCAAGTCTTACATAATGAAAATTTTTCATGTATTGTCAACATTTTATTCTCTCGTCAGTCTGAAAGGATTTTGCGGTAACTTTCTGGCTTAAGTCCACTTAGAGTAGCACAAACCAGCGTTCAATAACCATTTATAATGGCTTGGACTGACCAGCTCAAAACATGCCCTTTTTTGTTGTCTTTACTGTCTTATATTGGACATCACATATCTCCGATCTTTTAGCCCCGTTCAGGTGATGCTATTACATATAGAAAGGAAATGCACCCTAGCTTTTCAAAATTTTCTATTGAATATAGAAAAAAAATTTTATCCATTCAACATGTATTGCTTTATCTTGGAGAGGTGAAGCAAATTTTAGGATCAGCGACCATATCTTTCTCTACGTCCACTTTGACGGTCCCGTGATCGGGAACGCGAACGGCGCCGCCCATATCGAGGACTTGGACTCCGTCTTCTACTTCGTCTGTAATCATCAGCTGAACTGTCATATCGCCTGCTCCTTTCCCTGGATAAGCTGCGATCATGATATCTGTCACGTCTTCCTGGACTTCGACTGCGGGATCGGTCTCTATAACGTCGTTGTGACCTATAATCGTCGCGCTCGTCGCCGTCACGTCGTCCTCGATCATTTTCTTCTGCCCTACGTACAAGTGTTCATTATCACACTTCTCATTATGGGATTTTAACTTACTGATACTTGCGCGCCTCACGATCATAGTCTTCGAGTTTCTGCGCCAGATCTCTTGCAATTGGGACTGGTATACGTGGAAGCATCGTACCTTGATACTTCTGTTCAGTTATTAGCATGCGCACCAATTTGCCGATAGTTCTATGACCAAATTCGCGGTTATTTCCACATCGTGTTCTGTTCTGTTTTATGGTTCCATACATACGACTTTTGCGGTTTTGGTCCACCTGTCAAGTCAATTTCTTCTGGATCATCCAGGTAATAGGAAAACCAATCCCAGAGCTGGGCAGGTGCACAAACATAACGTAGATAAATAAATCCAATAGCTCGAATATAACTATATCATAACTGTTATCTTCTTATTTCTGCTTTTTTCTTTTGTCTTACGGAGAATCAGTGTGATCGATTAAATTCTCGACTTGTCTGACGGTCAGCCGAAGCGTCCAAAGCTTATACAAGCAACAGAAAGCTGTAGAAGGGTTGGTGCCTCTTAGAAAAGGAGCTATAGCAAATGTTAGTACTGTATTCAGCGAACATTGTGATCACTAATAAAGAAAGCAATACTTGCATAGATTGTAAACTGTGTATCACATAAATAGAGCACAAGATATAAGTAAATAGTGTCAGTTCACAATTAAAACTAGCAGTGCCTTCCCCTCGACAAACCTTTCATTAAGGAGAAGAGCAGCAGTACCTTCGTTGTAAATTTCATCTACAATTTCGTGAAATGTCTTCTTTTCGCTGAAGATGGGTCAGTTTCGTAGCAGTATGTGGATGATTTACTTACTATAACGATTTAAAATACGGAGAAGCCAAAATATTCTGATATATAATGGCATTCATGTTCATGGTAGCTTCATTTCCCCATGTTTCAAGCTTGTTAGAAGGATCTTTATTGCTCATCGTTTGATGAAAGGTGTGGAAACAGAGAGATTTTGCGATGAATATTGCCTATGGCCAGTGCTAGCAGTCACTCAAGGTCCGGCGCTTCGGATACGGACTCGAAAAGCTCCCTTGACGCTTCCGGGGAGGCACACTGTCAACTTGATCAAAGAAATACATCTCTATATCTTCCGAAGTCAACAAAGAACAATTGGCCCGAGAGGCCTGAGAGTTAATTTGGATAATGTTAAAGACTTTCTGTTTCACCGAAATAAGGAGTTCTTGGAGAACGTTACGAAGATCCAATTGTACACCGAGATATTAGCTGAACAACTTGTTCGCAAGCGAATACGCCAACGGCCTTACGAAACAATGATAAAGCCAGAGCTAGTCGTGTTTTGGCTTTCTTTCCGGTAGTTGAATCATCTTGATTATTGTAACTCACCATGGTTGCGCTTGGCAAGACAAGCAATATTCCATCACTGTCTCTCTTTGACCCTAAAACCCTTTGCAGATGATACTTCCTATAAGTAAGTACAGTTTTTTTGCCAGCAAGTGAAAAGCGCTCTAGCTAGACAGGTTCATATATGATCTGCCGCTCAATCCAGCTTAAACATTTTCTAAACTAGCTATAAACGTCAATATATGCTTTGTACTTCGTCCTCTAGGGCTTATTATGTATCAAAACTTTAGGCACTACCATTGGCATTCCTGCCTTAAACCTAAAGGCACCTTTGCTATCCCAACCAATCGCTTGCGTTGAAACTATATGCAGAATTCCAGAGTCATCTAAGTAGGATAATTTTCAAAAATTGGTACACCAGAAGCTTTTTTCGCCTTTATAGACTAAAAAAGTTTGAAAGGAAAGAAATTGTGTAAAAAGTCAATAACAATGAAGTTCAGTTTCCGATGACCTTTCAAGGATGACGAAGTCTTCCATCGCGGCCAAGTTATTGTTTCGGGAGGCAGCTATAGCTTGTATCGCAAAAAGGTTTAACGATGAGCATGCGTGAAACGCACCAATGAAAGACTTGGATGGCATTCAATATGTCGCAATGAGGATTCGCACCTAGTATACATGGCAGTTCAGCACAAATCTGGAGTCTGTAGAAATAAAAGTCGCGTTAATTTCCAACGTTCTGCGAGCAGAAATCGGAATTCTTCACAGGGTTCGAGTTCACTACCGGCACATAGAACACCCCGCCACGCAGCCAGCACTCCTGCTCCGTACCTACCTGATAATGATGACCGTCTGGCCGATCCGTTTCAATTACAAACCGTTCGTTCCGCCATGATGTCAACTCCTACTCGCAAGGCACCAGATATCGACCATTATCCGCGCCGAAATGCTTAAACTTTTTGATTGGTATCGTAGCTCCAATTTTAGCGGATCTATTCACCCTTTGTTGGCGATGGGCTACTATATCCTTGCTTGACGGATAAATCAAGCTGTTCCAATTTATAAAAAATGCTCATTGTCGGACATATCTGTCTCACAAGTGTCCTTAGGACAGTTCTGGAATATTGATTCGAACCGCTGGTCACTAATGCAGTACAAGGTATTTTCCAGGCCAACACCTGTCACCCTGGGTCAAGCTCTGTGTTCGCATGAATTGTGTAACCTGCATAAACGGACTAGGGTCTGCCATTTCTTCTCGCGTTCCTGGGCATCAAAATCTGCATACGGTACAGTTGATTGTGATATAATCTGACAAGCTTCGTCTGCTTCTAATGCTCTCTCACCCTTGCTCGAGTTACTGAAAGATCTGTTTGACTATATATCTGGAAAGTTTTATTAATCAGCGATGTCTCACCTCGTTCCTGCCCATTTATTGGAGGTTTACAAGGTTCTGTTCTTTCTCCCATTTATGTATTCAATGTATAAATACCCTTCCTATACAACTTTGTGCCGTCGAACAACGTTCTTTTCTTTTTATCTTCCCGATTTCCAACCCGCAACTAGTCGCTTGAGTATCAATGATCGATTGATCAACCGCTTGCTATATGCCGATGGCGTCGTATCCGTCTATGCCACTAAACCTTACCAGCGCTTATGACGACCTGTGGACATCATAGATACCAAATGGTGTCCTTGCGGAAGCCTATTAAATGCGGCCCGCTTTGCCGCACATCTGCTAACAAGGCCGACTTGGCTCTTTTAACTTGCATGGTACTGCAGATCCAGAAATCACTTCGCTCAATTATGATGGAATGCCTTTCAAAAATCTCGCACAGGATGGATGCATAGCAGTTTACAGGCAACCGAACACTTAACTTGGACCCATTTATCTGAGTATCAGCTTTCTTTTTTAACTTCATTCATGGATATCGGCATTACTGTAGTGAGCAATGCACCTATCCATTTTGCTGTTACTATTAGCGCCTGATTAATTGGCACTTGCGACAAATGTGTTTCACTGTCTAGGTGCTATTTCTTTGAAATATAATGTACCTCAATTTTGGCATGACAAATCAATTAGGGAGAAAAACCTCTACTTAGTTAAGTATATAGCAAAGTTGTAGAATTATCGACGTGGGCTACACTGCGTCGAAAACAGACTACTATCGATAAGCGCTCTCTACTGTCATAAAACTTTTAGGCCACCAAAGTTGTGGCATAGCTATGTACGGGACAGAATAACTTGTATGCTGTTTATCTCCAGACTGTCTAATTAAAATACATGAAATAAGTTGTTTCGGCTTTATTGCCTAGGTATTTTCCTCTACGCAGCTGCTTCCTCCATCACCTCCCTTAAAAGGCTTCGACCGCTATATTGAGAGGAATCAGGAGATGCTACTGGCCGGTCAGGGCTCTGTACATAAGATGACTGTAAAAATCGTTGCTGCTGTTCCACGAAGAATGTAGCAGTTTTTGACTTTGGTTTCACGAGTACTTGCTGTGCGTTGTTGGTATAAACAGTGGAAGCAAAGACATTAGGAGATACAGCCGACACTCGTACAGCAGGCAAGAGTAGGTTTCCCGTTTTCAGTGGCACCAAGCTGAGAGGAAATTCCATCACTTCACCAGGCTGGACCGATTACAGAAGTTAAGAGTTTCTTTCAGAATTCTTTATTCTGTATGCCCTTACCTTGGATTTGAACCTTAGTCTTCTCTTTCCAGCCAGGAGCCAATTGTCGTAATCCACGTCTACGTCGTAATAGAAATCTTCGTATAAGTCATCTTCAGAACGGTCTTCTGTCCAGTAAGTCGATCTTTTAATACGGAGAACGCATGGGCACGCATCCGAGACGAGGACGTCATTGCCTGCGGAAAATGAGAGTTCTGCAGTATGTAGCACCTAATAACACGTACTGGTTCATTGTACTGCTTTCCGGAAGAGCCAACTTACCTTATGCGTTGCTATATCTAATGGAAAGGAGACGGCACTGACTACCGGTCCCGGACAACGCTCTTTGATTGTTTTTATAGTTATTGCTTCATGTTCCTAGTAAGCAGGTGTAAGCTTGCGATTTGCTAGACTCGTATTACCTCAAAAAATTCTTCTATGAGGTCCAGTAGCTGCACTTTTGTCTTTAGATCTCGGTGAAGAAGGAATGATTCGCATAACTCAGCATCAAAATCATCCAAATGAACTACATCCATCAGGCCATAGCTTGTATAATCCACAGATGACAGAAATGCTTCTCTCATCTTAGTGAAAACGTAGCGGAAATGTTGTCCAAGCTTATGTTCTTCCAATTTGCTTTTGAGCATCGCACCCACACTTGCTTCCACCTCTACAGCTCTTTTAGTTTTCTCCAAGGAACTTCATGCCTTTACCATCTTTGAGAGTACGATATTGTACGTCAAAGTGAATTTTGGATTGAAGCTGATCTAAGTCTGAAGACAAGTTACAAACGTTGAAATACTTCTATGACTTATGTTACCTTGCTCGTCAGATGTACGTCTCGCTAGCCTATAAACAAAGGTCGACGTTTGCTTTGGAAACAGCGTCTGAAGAAAGATGAATGAATTGAGCAATCAGTAGCATGCAGCAGTTACTTACAATATCCCATTGTTCCACCGATGGCTGGCTCTCCACCACGTAAGCTTTAGATGATTGTATATTGGACCTGAGGATGCGTACTGGAAGATCACCGTTGCAAGACAATTCTACTTTTAGGAAAATACTGTAATTGTATGAAATTAGAAAAAAAAAGGCAGTAATCGCAGACAGTTTTACCAAGTTTCTCGGAAAATACTGGACTCCGTTACCATCAAAGGTACCGTTACATGCACAAAATCTGCGCAAGTAAATTTGCGCTCATGTCCCCCCGTTATGTAGCTAATGTTCGTTTTTACCTAGTATGATCATTTTCTGTATGAGCGCCCATCCAGGAGTTTGTTAGACTGTACCCTATATTCAAATTCTGTGTAAGGTCCTTCGTATACAACGAACAGTTCTATTGTATGGTCAGCTCCACAATCAGGGAGAATAATTTCTCCAGTTTCAAGTATGTCCAATTCAGTGTTTCTTGCGACGCCCGCTTCAGTTAAGGTTAGTTTCCAACCACGAAGCAACTGTTGTTAGATATACCTGCATCCGTAATTATTGCGTCCACTTTTCCTGTTTTCACTATCTCAAGTCCTTCTGTTTGGGATTCTAGCGACAATTTCCCTTCTGAGATAGGAGTGCTGCCTGTTTCGACACAAACTGCGAATCTTTGGCTACGGCCGAGACAAACTAGATCAAATTATTTGTGAATAACAGTAATAACAAAATAAATGCATCCGTTTACTTTCACGAGGCTGGGACACCGTAGCCCGAAGCTGCTTCACATCTTGGTTCAAACGAACAACGCGTTTTTTTTGACCAGCCCGCATGAAATTGTGTGAAAACACTAGCTTCCCGATCTGCATCTCACATGTCTCTACAACGTAGTTTCCTGAAGTAGAAGTCTTTACCATTTATTTAGAACAAAGGACAAGCTAGAACAGTTCTTCTTACCTGGCTTGTCAAATGAAACGTATTCTTCCCGGGATTCAGCACCTGATCTTCAATGACAAACCATATTTGTTCAGGATCATTCCCGACAAGGCGCAAAGACAGCCTGTCATAATGTAAACTCTATAGACCCGTCAATAACAATACCTCTTATTTCCCTTTTACCTTTGGAAGGTGATTCTCAATGCATATCTCGACGCTTGTGCTTTCTACGAGCGCTGGGTCGTCAATGATTGATATCACAGCAATAGAAAACATTGGAAGAAACGAGCGTTGAATAGCTGTAATTCTCGGTAAGTATGCGGTATAAATTGATATGTCATCCCCTTGTCAAGACGAGCCACATTCGACACAAGTTCATCCGTATAATGCTCAGCATCCTCCGAAGATAAGCATTCAGCATTCTTCAGCAATGCTAAAACAGATTCTACATATGTAAATAACGACATGGTCAAAGAAAATATAACTGCGCGTAATGCATAAAGATGACATAGCTCCGCGTTAAAAAAGGATATTGATCGGTTTTCCCGAGCAGTTTCTGTGAATCAGCACACTTAATCAAGAGGCTGTTTTCTATTGAACTCCATTCTTGTTCGCCATAACGCCAGATCATTGATTCGAATATTCGAACAGCTTCATCATATTTTTCTCTAACACTGATACCCTGGGTTACTTAAAGCCAATTATAGGACTACTTACTATTTCAATGCAGCGATGTCCCCATGCACAGTTAGGGCTGCTCGGGATCGTGAACTAGCGTCATAGCTTTTAATAGACCGGGTACTCAATGCCTATATCGGAATTAGTGCTGTGTCTGTTATGTAAAACTGGCATACCATATACATCTTATCAAATGCTTCCACTGAACTAATTGCTTCGACAAGTTTCTGATTCGTGATTTGACCTTTAGGAGCATTTACGTTATCTACAGATGGTGAATCTTTCTTCGAAACGTCCAAGTAAATCGAGAATGGCGCTGTATTTGGTAGATGTCCATGTTTAGCACCCAGTTTGTCAAGCTTGATAAATGCATGTTAAGAAATTAAATCAACTTGTGTGTATAACGTACTTGTCTTCGCGCTGTTAGTAATAAATCAGCCTTGACAGCATTATATCGGCTCGTAAACGTCGGATCCGCTGCACTCAAGTGTGCATAATATGGTTCGCATTCATTGACAACGTTCATACAAGCAGAGAACACCCAGGATTCTGCGAAGTTTTCTATGAGATGATCCTAAAAAAAGAAGCATGTAAACGGCTTAAATCAGAAAAAATTATAATTAACTAAACAGACCTGATTTTCACGAATAGAGCTTATGAAGCTGGTTATGAACAGCTGTGCACGTGTGCAAACTTCAATAATCCGCTGTAGCTTCAATAGCATTCGGCATTGCCTTGCAAATAGGTAACTTCGAAAGTCAAAGACGGAAATGACATTCTTGGTAATCAAGTCCCGATAATCCTTTCGTTTGAAATCCAAGATATTACTACTGTCATCCCCTGCGTCGGCTCCTCCAAAATGCCCAAACCATGCCAATGCCTTGTCTATGAGTGGTTCAGTTCAAATCCTGTGTGCGTGATGCTCACCCCTTAACACCTGAAAAAAAGACGCCTCGAGTTCATCATATTGAATCAGGGCCTCCTCGTATAACGTCATAATTTCAAAGGCTTGCGCTAAACCCTCCTAAATGAAATATATAGCTCTTAAGCCCTCCCCTATCTTCAACACGGTCGATTCCACCAACCTTCAAGATAAAGAATGTACAGTAATTCCACCCTGGCATATGTCTTTGCATGTCCAGACGACGAGTATCCTCCTGAATCTGAAGCACCTGCATGTCAAAACTGGATAGTATGGAATCTTTCATTTTCTCGACAAAGCCCGCCCATAGATCAGAACCTGGGCCATCAGGATCATGAATACGAATGTAAACACATCTAGATATATCAGGGTCAATGCTCAGATTTGATTGACGAACGATACCTTTCCTGCTTCCCCTGACTAAAGTCCATTCGGATTTTATCATAGACGGATGTCTTTAAACCCAAGTAATTGTTTGATCTCTTGGCGTCCTGCCCAGCGACGTACACAATCAACCATTCTTGATTTTTCTTCGTCATAATAAGGTCAACCCATTGGCGAATTTGTTTTCTAACTTTATTCTTGTAGATTTCATTATCCTATTCGTTATCGAAAGTGAGTCCAAGTTGACAGGCACGAAAGGGGACTCACGTCGCAGGCAACAAAGTACAAATTCAGGTACGTCGCTTGCATAATAGAGAGTGGCTGTGGCGTTTGTTCAAAGTTGAACCGTTTGAGGTCGACTTCAAGTGATTGGATAAATCGCTCCGAGCGTTGGCTGGAAGATTGCCATTTCAGGTTCTTTAGTGGCAACCGAGAAGACAAATCGTCAGCAATCAAAGGCCATACACCATACTCGTCGCAGTCTTATGTTTAAACGTAGAATATGTTCTGTTAGCCCATAGAAACACCGGTTCCTTCTACCCACAAGTTACGGTAACTTTTCTGCCGCTCATCATCGTCGTGTGTACCAAGCAGTGTGCATCAAAAGCGGAAGCACAAAAAATGACGATGATGTTCCGGACCGTGCTTTTCAGACAAAATCCGGACTAGGAATTTGTAGGGATGAGTAATCTACCGAGTTTGGCAATACAATAGTTGAATGTCATGGGTATATTCATTGTACACATCTTTGAATGTATTATCAGCATCAGGATTAGGAAATCATTTTGTAAGAGATGAAATAAACTTTGCGTTAAAACATAGTGACATATTTTACATGGTTTTACTACGCTTGTTTTAAAGGTTTGTTGAATAAAAGATATAACCTGCTTCAATTAATGAATTAGCTTCAATAAGCTATAGTTAAAAGTTTTTCAATAAAGCATGACCAATCTAAAGCGTATATTTTACTTAATCCTTAAGGGAAATCGCTTCTAGTTATCTTGGAGAGAGCAGAGCGTTTTTTTTCCCGCTCGAGCGCCGGGGAAGCAATGGAGCTCGGATCAACACCGGACTTGTTCGATTCTGCCAGATCTTCAGCGAGATGGTAGCCACGCGTGAAAGTTCATAACATCGATTTTGCATAATATCCTTCTGATTATGCCACCTAAACGGACCAAAGGTGATTTCTGCGAAAGCATGGCAGACATTGGGGTACCGTGTTGTTCTTATTGTTAAAGTTTGGTAATATAGTCTCCAAAAAACGTAAAGCCTCCACTTCGTCCTCTCAGCCGACTTTGGAATCGTTCAAGATACACAGCAAAAACATCGCCGCTAATAAAATGAGCAGAGATTTAGCCCAAGAATCGTCTTCCTCATTATCACCGCATTCGAGTAATAGTGATGTTGCACCTATGGCTGTCGACAAAGAGCCTACAGAGAATAAGGAGGATACCGATATAGACACAACTGCAACGTTGGGAACTTTGCAAAGAGCATCCTTTGCGGATAAACTAGCAATCAAAAATCTAAGAGGTTCTCTTTTTATTTTATAACCTTTCCAGTATTGGCAGTTCTAACTAAATTGTGCAGAACCGCATAAAGACAAATTACCAGAGGCATACTACGAAGAAGCATGGCAAACGCACCGGAGACTCCTCCTGATGATCCTTCACAGCGAGCCGCTACGTATCAGCCTTCAGTCAGCTTACGAAGTACAGCGAAGCTATCTGATCAATTTGCTACTAACAACTATAATATAGCTTTGCGAAAACATATGCCGCTTTGACAAAGCCAAAGATCTTTACCTACGATTGGAATCAGAGCTAAAACATCATATTCAGAAGATGGCAGTAACTTTGAATGAGTAAGTAATGCTAGATTATTCTGCAATGCTGACCTTACAAAATTAGTATGGCCTCCAGGCAAGACGATTTCTTGCTTTATTTAAACACGACGTGGGCGCAGTTCTGTGAACAAATGGTAATTGATAAGTGGATATGACAACGAGATTTATGTTGCATGATTTGAAAGACTACGATTCGCAATGTCTTTATGGAGCTGGATCGTCGATATATTATGCGCTCCACATCATACCCTTCTCTGATGTAAGTTGCGAAGTAACCTTATTTTGCTCCGGAATCCGTGGTTCACTTAAAGTGATTATAGCGCCCTGGGAAAGGATCTTTTCCGAAATCACGTCATGGAGAGCCGTGCTGTACGAGAACGACTTGTCTCTAATATTTTATATTTGATACGCCAGGAAAGGTAACTTACTGCTCTTAGTATGAAGCGATAATAATTATTTGATATTTATACGGAAGAGATGGATGTATGATTGATCGTGAGCTTGTACGGTCCTTGTTGAACATGACCGTAGATTTGGAGTTGTATTCAAGCGACTTTGAGCCACGGTTCATGGAGGACACGATTACTTATTACAGCCAGGAAGGTTCACGGCTAATCAACGAACTTTCTGTTCCAGAGTATCTGCAGCACACATACAAACGGCGCGAGGAGGAAGGCATCGACCGTATGAATGGGTATCTTGATCCACGAACGAAAGCACCGCTCATGGAAGCTGTTACCGAACAGCTGATCTATGTCAAAACCCAAGAAATTATTAGCAAAGGTGCTTATCTAATTTGATATCAAGCTCGCTTAAACTAATAGTAGCATTGCAGGATTCGACGCGATGATGGACGAACAACTCGCAGAGCCGTTGCGCATTTTCTATGAAGCATTGAATCCTAGCAAAGAACTTGCGCATTTACGAGCTGCCTTTGCGGATTACATCAAAGTGAGATTTTGTCAAACGGGCACAACCAGTTTTTATTGACTGTCAGTATGCAGCGTCGGGGAACCGATATGATTAAAGACCCAAAGCAAGATGCAGTTATGGTTCCATGTTTGCTAGATTACAAGGCTAAGCTAGATGATATCCTTGCAAATTGTTTTCACAACGATACGCTATTTGCAAACGTACTGAAGGAGAGCTTTGAGACATTTGTCAACACCAGGCGAAACAGACCTGCAGAATTGGTTGCGAAATTTATTGACAGTAAACTTCGAGCAAGCAGTAAGGTTGGTCGTCTGTTGTTTAGCTGTTGAAAATAAGGTTTATGCATGCTAAATGTAAACTGTGCTAGAAAAACGGAGATGAGGACGTAGAACAAGTTCTTGATCGGGTTCTCGTAATCTTCCGCTATTTGCAAGGTAAACACTTTGCAATTCAGGGTAACTGTTGTATTCTGATTCTTGATAAGGCAAGGATACGTTTGAGGCATTTTATAAACGGTTTCTTGCCAAACGTCTGTTGCTTAACCGAAGCGCATCAAACGACGCAGAAAAGAACATGCTAGCAAAACTGAAAGCCGGTAAGCAGATATCAGTTGACCGATATGTGTTTACACTATCGATATTACTATCTGCTTAGAATGCGGTCCAGATTTCACTAAGAACATGGAAGCGATGTTCAAAGATATCGAAATATCAGCCGATTTGACTAATGCATTTAAGGTACTGCATGCGTGAAGTTGAATAGATGATTTAGGAAACATTTACAGGCGTCCAAAGAATACAAGCAAGATAGCGAAATTCAGATGCACACCAATGTCCTTGCACAGGGGATATGGCCTTCATACTCCATGCCTGAAACTATGTTACCGGCTGATGTAGGTGGAACTTGCGGTTGAAGGAAATGCAGAATTCATTTGCTGATATTTGTGATCAGATGATAACTTATCAGGAAGCTTACGAAAGATTTTACACTGCCAAGTTCAAGGGAAGAAGGTTAACTTGGAAGAATTCACTTGGTTCCTGCTCTATCAAAGCACACTTTCCCTCTGGAACAAAGGAACTCCAAGTCAGTGTGTATCAGACCGCTGTCCTGCTTCTATTCAACAATAAGTCTGTCATGCCTTACAAAGAAATACAATCTGCTACAGCACTCGGTAAGCGAAGACAGAAGAACTTTTTTTTAAAAAAAAAATATAGATACACTTACCATACCTTAATAGATGAAAAAGAGTTGAAAAGAGTTTTACAGTCTTTAGCATGTGGACAGTATAAGATCATCAAGAAGTCGTCAGCAGGAGCGGAAATTAAGTCTTCAGATGAGTTTACATACAATGCTGAGTTTACTGCATCACCCTATCGAATAAAGATCAACACTATCCAGCAAGAACAAACGGTAGAAGAACGAAAAGAAACACAATCCAAGGTGTTGATAAATAGGCAACATCAGGTATTTCGTAAAGCTTGTTAATAACACGAGTATATTCATTTCTGTTTAGCTGGAGGCTGCTATTGTCCGAATAATGAAGGCGAAGAGAAAACTTAGTCATGCAGAATTGGTAAAGGAGATCTTTGCGCAGTTAAAGTTCCCTTTGGAAGTAAGTTTAGTTTTGGGGAGATGGGCAGCAGGGCGCTAACCGCTGAATGAACAGGCATCTGAAATTAAAAAACGCATTGAAACGCTTATTGACAGGTAAGAATACTTTTTAGAGAATGGCATGATTCTCACAGAGTTTCCTATTTAGGGATTATCTTACGCGAGATGAGCATGACAACTCCTTGTACATTTATGTCAGTTAATCCAATAAAATGCTAGTTTTCTTCAGATTAATGCCTCGAGTTCCTTGCGTAGGGGACGTGGATACAGTAAGCATTATACAGCCACGCATGACGAAAAAGAAAGGGATAATAAATGGTCATTGCCCGGCGCAATGAACATCCATTCTGCCCTGTACAGTGATATGGATTAAATCTCCTTCTATTCTTTGTTTGGATGTCGATCTTTTTTAGGGCATGTGCGCGAAGTTGGAATTGGCAAGGAACACACACGTAATAATTCAATTTTACCAAGTTGCGCCAAGATAGTGTCGCGTGGAGACAAGAAGATTTTTCACCTTGGTTTGGTTTAACAGGTTCTTTCTTTTGCAATATAGGAACTATGGGTGATGTTTCTTTTGTTTAAGATTAGGTACGTGCGCCGTCCCAATAGTAACTGAGGAGTCAAGGAGCAGATGTATTTCTGTTTTAATCAAATCTTATCGTTGTCTTGCAGCGAACAAAATTAAGTCTAGCAAGCAAGGGAGACGCTTTTTTTCAGTTTGCCTATATTCCTTAAGTTCAATGTGTATTCGTGGCAAATGTGTTCGGAAGATGTATCCATATGTTAACAGTGACTAGGTATAAGTCGAAAGATGGACCTTAGTTTTGTTGATAATGCTATATGTACCCTGGATCGTTCACAATGAATTTTTTTTTTTTCCGTAGCACGTTGCTGAAGTCTCAAGTACATTAAGTTGCAGACCAAGTTTCCTTGCAGTAGTGATCTGTGCTTGGGATAGCCTCGGAAATATACCTAATAAATACATATATAAAATGGGAAAGAAAGGAGAGAGAAATGTAAGGAGGTAGAAGAAAGGCGAAAGGAAAGGAAAAAAAAAAGAGTGTGCGAGAATAGATAGGTTAGTAGGAGGTAAAATAGGTAGTTTATTTATACACCATATGATGATCGTATTGTAAAATATGGAGGCAAGACCGAGTTTATATTCCATGTTGAGAAAGGGTGATTATTTTGGGTGGCACTTGGGAACATGCAATCAAATCCTGTTATTGAAGTAGATGCAAATATGACATTGTCAGCGTATCCTTGGTGAGCCCTTGTTCCCAACCGTTACCCTCGCTACCCTCTCAGTCTCCCCCCTATTTCCTAGGTTTCCTTGAGTCTCCCCTCATTGTTGCCTTTTTATCTCTCCTTATTTCCAGTCAACCTTTTTAACTCTTCATCCTTTTTTTTTCTATTTCTTCCTTTGTTTGCTTTTCTTGGTTTTTTTTTATCATTTCTCTTCCTTTTGTTTTTATCGCACTTCATTTTTAACCAAAAAACCCTTCCCATTCTTTTTCCCTTTTATTTATATTTTTATCACACTACTATCCTATAATCATCAAACTTTATTATGTCGCCAATTACAGTTGTTGATTCGAGTGCACTTACATCGCCACTGGTAAATGAGACAACACGGTATACGAATGAAAAGGTAAAGTAAAACTGAAAGCTTTCTTTGATTCCTTTTCTCACGTTCACGTTTTCAGTTGAACACTGTTGATATTACGACTGAAAAGTACAATTCATCTGGTGATGCTGCACTATCACATCCTTCCTTATCCAACGTATCTTCTTGCACTTCGCTGGTTTCATTATCATACGACATTACCTCCTTCGCAGAAGAGGATTTATCAGATGTTCATACTGAACTAAGAACTCCGAAAATCATGTCTCTGAAGATGCGGTTAAGGAAGGCATTACGGATAACCACACAACACCAAAATGATATGCTTGCTCCGCCCCTTACTGGTTCTTCTGTGTCGTCAGATGAAGATGAATGCCCGTCCACACCGACACGATATGCTCTGTCGGCCTACATACCTCAACTCGACGTGGATTCTGTTTGCCATGACAGTCAATGGAAAGATTCAGCCATATCGACTTCCTCGTTTGCCACCACCGAGGAAAAACAGAAACTGTCATTGGCCAACAAAATCAAAGGCAAACTTCAAGAAGGAAAGAAGTCTCTCCGAGAAAGATCATCCTCCCTTGCATCTTCAACACACTCAGAGGTTGTCCCGACGATTTCGGCACGGCCGACTAAAGGTATTCTAAAGTCACCCTCCGAAAGAAAACCTGTCGTCCCTAGGCCAGAAGCACCACGACAGACACGTACTGCCTTCTTCTTCAAGCGGAAAGAAGAGCGACCAACCTTGGTACGATTTTCCAAAACAGTCTCTGTCCATGATGTATTGTCTATGCATGAATATGACCGAGGTTCCGATCCTGACGCTATATGCACCCGTCTGACCGCAGAATCGGCGCACCAGATAAAAGAGGAACTCAATGCATACAAACTTCATGAGATGCAAGTGCATGATCTCAGTCGCGTTTATACTCATTTCTTCTTCTTTTAACTATACTATATAATGAAAGAAAAAAAAATAAAATGCTTGAACAACCGAAATAATCACACAACAAACATCAATTAAGGAATACATAGGTATGCATTTTATATGCTACAAACCATCATATCGTATGCAGATAACCACATGTTGTCTTGGGAAGTTGTCTCGATTTGATATCACCAAGATGAAACAGTATATATCTACCTTGAACAAGTATTAGATGGCTTCCGTCCAATGCATCTAGCAATTTCTGGATATGATTCGTCAGCTTACGGCCCAAGAATAAGGGGCCGAGGGAATCAATTGCATATACGAGGCCTAACTTTTATTCTTTGTTCTCCTTTGCCCTCCACTGTGAATTTCTCTATGTACGTACGGTATATTTACATTGTCTTCCTCGACTCATCGATGCTTTTATTTCAATACCTTGTGGGTACAGTAACAATGTTCTTAAGACAAACTGCGAGATCAGCTGTATTTTCATTGCCCAAACTATTGAGAACAGTAGGCTCTCGGGTAAAAAGGAATGCGAGTATAGGTACAATATCGATCGATAGTCGTATCTTGATGAATTTTAATGAGTGTAAATAGTACAATGAGGTAATTAACCTAAACAAAAACAAAGAATCATAGCACAAGATAGAGTATATGAGCCCTTATCATAAGGGTTATTCAAAAATGCAGGTAGCATTTAGCTGGGCTATTGCCTGGGTTGATGCTTGTAGGCATCACCTTTCTTACCTATTGCCTTCCTAGACAACAAGAGATAATAACTTTGTAAAGGCGCACCGTCTTCCATACAAGCGAACACTTAATCAAGAAAAATGTTTAAGAAAATAACAGCGCATGATACTGGATTCTTTTTATCCTGTTCCTCCGCTCTACTATTTTCGTATCGTAAGATTTACGTACAGTGAGGTTTGTGTTGAGATTAGTACAGGAATAAACTTGCTTGATCTTTAGCCAGCATGTCTTTACGAAACACGAGTGGGTTGCTTTTACCTCTATGTTGCTTTCCTCTTCACTGTTTGTTGCCATTTTTTCTATGTACAGCCCAAATGACCGGCAGCGCCACCTTATCCTATGCATACCCCGTGGGATGTTAATCATCATACTAACTTGGCTAATTAGCAAAGAACTACAGCTACGGATCTTTTGCTGAATATCAAGGTTCAAAGTGTACATACCATTACTTTATAACAAAGAATAATTTTTAAGCAATGCAAATGCTATGGTAAGTAATCGTTACATAGTGTCCTATGAAATTTCGTTGAAGGATTTTCTTACAGCGAGTACTAATTCTTGCCCTTGACGTTTGGATACTGCGCATTCTGGTCCTCGGCATCCTCTTGGAATAGTATGAAACAAACAAACGCTCGGTCAGACGACCTAATGAGCTTAATTCCGACTCCCCTTTTTTTTTTTTTTTGGTTTGGGCTTAATCATTGCGGCTATGGGGAAGGATAGAAAGATACCAGCACGTATCATTTATTGCTCAAAAACAAAGCTGCTGGTTGATATTTGAGCATGTATTAAAAGTCCCCGCATAACTTTCTGTACGTCTATCATTAGGATATTCCAACCAATAATTCCAGAAATGTAATAGCTACCGAAAGCGGTGGTATTTTTTGCATGTATTTCATATAAAAAGGCTATTTACAGTCCTATTTTTTTAAGACTTCTGAGAATACAGTTTCTTTTTGATTTAGCATAAAAAGCACATGAAATAAACATACAGGAAATCTACAAAACCATATATACGATCCGATTTGGGAAGGGTGGTTGCATAGAATACAAGGGTGATGAGAAAAGGGGGAAAGGGTGAAGTGGAAGTGTGTGAAATAGAGTACATCAAAGTTTTTGGAACAAGAAATGACATAATATAACAAGGAAAGGTTTGGTGATCAAATAAACAAACAAAGAAAGAAAGGGGAGGGAAAGAAACAAAAGGAGAGGGAGAACAAAAGAACAAGAAAGAAAAAAAAATATGTACAATTAGAAAGAAGATTTTCTGTTGTCGCCAACCATTTTGCCTCTGGACCGTCTAATTGCACGTTCGATGATCACTGATAACGAAGAGAGATAAACGTAAGAAAAAAAGATATAGAACCTAAAGAAGTAAAATAAACTTACATCGACATCTTCTACGATCCTGTTCGAATTTCGGGCAATCGCTTATCTGCAAACCACGATTGGTCCGTGCGTTCAGATTGGCATGGGCAAGTGATACGAGGTATTCCAAGGCGGACCAGAGTCCAAGTGTAGCAGCGTAATGAAGGGCAGTCCAACCTAGACAAACAAAAAAGAAAGAATTCGGTTAGCTATGGATCACTGTAGAGATAATTGCTGGTTTCTTACCATCGTTGTCAGGGTGGTTGACGTCCACACCCACTTCAGTTACCAGGTATTTCACCATATGTTCGTGGCCGTGCATGAGAGCAAGTTGCAAAAGGGAGTGGTTATGTACATCGCCGACACTCTGCTGAACGGGCATTCTAGTTGTATGAAGGATTTGAGCGACCTCAGCCAGATCTCCATGGACACACGCATCGACCAAGACCACATGAGGATCAAATCGCACCTGCCGAAGCAAGTTGGCTTTTTCCGATTTTTCTTGATGAATCAGTAATTCCGGCATATCCCGATCATGTTGCTGCTTAGGTGGGTTACAAGGGAAACAGCCAGGTCTTGTAGGCAATGTAGATGGCTCGATCGCCATCATTTCCTCGTCCTCGTCCTCGTCCTCGTCCTCGTCCTTGCTCATATCAATCGATGTGGTTGCCGTCGGGGGCGGTGTCCAACGGGAGGGATGGTATAAATCTTCGGGTGTGGCTGGCGGTGGGGGGGAAGTCATGGGGGATGTTGGCGGTGACCAACAGAGATCGGGCATGTCGGGCGTAGACGGTTTCGAAGTATGTTCCTCTATCGAAGACATGGAGGAGAAGGACGAGGACGAAGATGACGAAGAGAAAGACAGAGGTGATAAGATAGCCTCGGAACGCGCAATTTTCTGAGCGCATGGATGCTGCACGTCGTTCGCATTCGTACTTTCATCCTGGGGGAACATCACGGGGACATTTTCTATCATCATCGATTTCTTGAAATAATCGTCCGGGATCGGCAGTGTAGTGACCGTGGGGGGCGACGGGCTAGGCGGTGGAACTGGCAAAGCGGACACGGCTTTTTTCAACAGCATGGATGTTCGTTGGAGACTTGGTGGGTTGGTAGTGATGACGGTCGGTGGTGCCGACGTGGGTCTCTGTAGGTTTGTGGAACTTGCTTGTTTTTTCTCAAGGGCAGCGAGACATTCGCGGCTGGTGCAACAGTCAACCGGGCCGATTTGTCGGGAATTCCGAATGGAAGGGTCCGCACCAAGGTCGACCATCAGTCGTACAAGACGAGACATGCCGAAAAAACAGGCTAGATGAAGAGAAGTATTGCCACAGCCCCAAAGATGGTTCAAGAAGAGTTGAAGTTCCGCATTCTGGGTATGTTGTCGCAAAAAGTGAAGAAGGGAACAGGCAAGCGCTTCATGGTTATGAACAAGTGCCAGCTGAAGTGCGTTTAGATCCGTCAGTGGTTTGCCAAACTTGCGACAAGCGTCAGATCGTACAGAAGGATCGAATTGGATCACACGATGCTTATGTGAAGCCGGATAGAGGGATGCATCGTTCTGAAGACGTGAAGTCAGTAGGACTCGAACGACGTGTGGTACACGGATCGTGTCCTGACACAAATGAGAAAATTCGTCTCTCGCATTTGTGGAGATGATCGTTTGTATTGATCGCCAGAGACGTGAAGGAGAACAACATGTTGCGGATGTGCAACCTTTGCTACTGTGCTGATGGTTGTTATGGATAACAGTAGCCATATTCGGATGATCTGCTCTTTTTTTTTCCTGGGATAGCGCTACTTGGTTACTGTTGCTGTTGCTATTTTTCCTTTAAAATATGATCGGCTTGTGTTTAGAATGTTAGAAAATGTAAATAAGAAAACTGAGATAAAGGGAAGATTAAAAGAAAAAAAAGGGATTCTTGAATGATTCCTTTGGAGAAAGAGAAAAAGGGAAGAAGAAGGAAAAGAAAAAATATGAACCTAAGGCAGGATTATAAAAAAAACTTTCTTTTTCTAACCAGACAACTAGGAGAGAAAAACTCACGGTAAGAGTGCAAAACATGCAGGCATGTGCCCGTATCTTAGCTGGTAATCATTCGCTTAGATCCATTTTTGTGTGTCTTTCCGGATTCCGTGCTGGAAGAAAAACTTCTTTTTTCTCTGTGTGACGGAAACCAACAAAGGAAGTTCCGCTCCTATTCCCCATCGCGTCATGTTATCAAGTTTCTAAAGCTTATATTCAGAAAAAGAAAAGGGAAAAATAGAAGTAAAAGTAACCAAATCAAAACGAAATCTGATCTTTTTACTGTTCCCAACAAAAGGGAAAACTATCGATATAATCATTAATCGAAGAAATACCCTTTACCCTAAGTTATACAACACAGACTAAATGCTGTACGATGGGCCTAACAGCCACTTTCACGGACCACTTCGTCATCAGCCACAGGTTAATCCTTTTTTTTCCCTATACACTCTCTATCCATGTCTTTTTTCTTTCTTTCCGGAGAAGACGGAATCCTTACCCTCCTGTTTCGTTGCACGGTCGTTTGTTGTGATGCGTCCGGTGATGAACTATTACCCTTGATTGTCCCAAACTTTTTTATTATTATTGTTTTTTGTTGTTGCAAAAATGATAAACACGAACGTCATATTTCTTTTACGATCGGATGTTACTTTTCTAGAGAAAAGAGAAAGTGCATGGACCTCAGTCTAATGATGATACACATCTCAGTTTATTTTTTTTTTTACCCGTGATCTTGTCAAACATGAATGGTGGTTGACATTCAACCTCCCCTCTTCCCCACCTTGAAACTCTCTCCTTCAAGGTTAGATACTATGAAAGACAAACTACCTTTTACTTTTTGTGTGGTCAACTTATTTTTGTTCTTTTTGTCCTAGTGATCGCCAAGGACATTTCCATGGGGATCCCGGCTAAATAAAGTAGCCGTTAGTGATTAACACACGGCCCCAATAACATTTTTTTTTTAGTTTTTTTTACTTTTTCATCTCCCCCTCTCACTCTGGTCCCTTAAACCCAACCCCCTCTCTCTCATTTTTTTACTGCAAAGTCTAACGTGTTGTCAGTTGACACTCTATTTTTTTTGTACATTTTTCGCTGTCCTCCTTTTCCCTCGTAACATACCATTCGACGCTCCATCTGTTTGTCAATGTCCACCGAGCACTTTGCCAGACCGAGTTTGGACGCTGAACAAACCCGAAAAATATTTGGAGTTCAACGAGAACCAACACAAACCAGACTACAAGTGAGAATGATCCCGTTACAAATGGCCGAACTAAACCGAATTAGATCTGGTCAAAATCGCGCAACTCCATCTTCCTTGTTTTAGCCGCCATCTTCGAAGCCATTGTGGTCATAGTGTTGGAAGCTATTATCTATGCACGGTTTACCGCTTCAGAGTAAGTTATTACTCTTTTCAGATTCGAAAGATATTGATGGTGTAAACATGGAAAGACCTGACAAGGAACATACACTGGCAAAGCCCATTCCTGTGTACCTGATGATCTTTATTTTTTCTCAGGTGTTTCAGGTCGCCATAGCATGGGATGCTGTAAGGATCCGATTGAGAAATGAAACCAAAATGAAACTTAATCATGACTTATTGTCCTAGGTCCGTGCACAAAATACAATTCAAGTCATCGCTTTTGTCCTCTTCAACTTATGCTGTTTCATTTACTCAGTTTTCCAATTTAAACAAATCGTCTATGATATCCTCGCATCCAATCAGGACATCTACGGTAACTTGGAATCTCTCGTTAAGCACCTGTTGATTGCCAATGCAATCATCATGGGTATATGTGAGCTAGTCCATGTGTATCTTGGAGCAAGACTATACCAGGAATTTGGGTAAGGGTTTAGTGGTGTGGAATTCCTTTTTGCTTTGGTAGCATTCGCTAAATTCAATCACCAAACAGCTGGAGGATTTATAAGAAGATCGGCGCTGACCCCGAAATTCGAAGCAAGTAATCGCAATTAGCCTATGCTGGAAATGCCAAAGACAATAACCATTCCTCTTCCTTCTCTCTATCTATCTCTCTCTTTCACATATCAGATATGTATCGCTGGTACCAGATCCTGTTAACGATCCTCAAACTCGACATTTTCTTTTTCCTTGGATATTCAATCCAGTATCTCGTTCTTGTACTCAACGCAGGCGACGTCGAATTTCCGCTCACCATTATCGCTCTGCCACTGACTTGTCTGGTTCTTATTCTAGCCGTCTATGCGGTAATAGAGAACTCCACTAATGCAACTGAGATTGATTTTTTGGACACAGGTGCGACATGAATCAAGACCTTTGATCATCCTTTTTTTCGTGGGCCTTGCTGCGGGTGTGGCTTACTTTATTTTCAAGATTTCTCGTATTTACACGCCTTCGCAAGCAGAGAAATACAAATATATCAGTGCCTTCCTAACATTCTTCGGTACCCTAACAGCAGATAGCTTTGTATCGACGATAGACTTATTTTATATTTTATATTTTCTAGCAAGCGTTTCATTAGTCTTGCTCGTGCTGACGATCATCAATTCCGCAATTTGCTGGTCAAACTTCAACAAAGGATTGAAACCTCATTGTAAGTCGCACACGGAATAGTCGCCATTTTTTGATTAACGTCTTGCATATTTCTAGTGCTACGGGACCAAGCTGCCTCTTCCTTAACAAGAAACGCAGGTGAACGGACTCTTTCTCTGGACTAAGTCCAAAATACCTTTTCTTATTTTCTTCTTTTTCATTCTATTCGAACCGGTTTCGCAATGTTTGGCATATATTATTATTCCTCTTTCCCTTTATTTTTATGACCATTTTGTAATGCTTGCATACAGGATTTCCCATCTAGATATTGACACAGACTGTTACACATGGATCGCTTGACCAGAAGATAGTTTTTACTGTTTCAGCTAACACTGTTTGACCAAAGAATTCTCCTGATCTGACAAAAATTTTCCATTGCACAATCGTTTCTTTCCTGAATTAAAAATCTACCTCCATTGTTCTTTTTTATTAGTTTCTGAACTGTAACTTTTCTCGACTATGCATTATCTTGGAGAAAAAGTTGGTTGGAGATCTCCGTACACTGATGGATCAAGGATCAATATGAAATATCCATTCGATGTTCCTGATTACATCATGATGGTGAGACAGTAGAGGCTACACAACAGCTAGATACAACCATAAAGTGTAGACAATACAGTCAGGCTCCTAACATCACGCGCACTGTGGAGATCTTTCGGTCGCTCAAGATTAGAGAAGTCGTTGTTCCAACATTTCATTGGTCCTGTGGTTCTTAGGCCACCTGCCCAGCTAGAGAGGTCAAAAACTTTTAGTGCACCTCCTTTTATGTCCTGTTGCAATCTATACCAAGGAAAAGTCGTAATGTCTTGGATGACTTGGTGGTACATCTTGACAGTAATACTCTTTCAATTACGCCTTGTCAACGCATTCTTAACGTCCTTACTTAGTTTGCAAACGCCAAAACGGATATAACACCTTTCTATTATATCAACAACTTGCAGTGCGACATTTGATATTTAGATGAACAGCGATGTTCAGAAAAAAAAGACGCGGAATCAGGGTGCTTCATCGCGATGGAATCGACAACTAGGTAGATATTAACCGGCAACTGAGGAATCAAAATAGAATAAGCTTCACAATGGAAGAAACGTAACAAAATTTGCATGAGTACTGTACAATGCACCCAATTAAAGTCGTACTGCTTATAAAGTTGGCCTAAACCTAGGAGCATACTTTCTCCTCGTAAGGCACGGTTGGTGACAGCAGGTACCTGTTATTGTCAAAAATATTTGGGGCATACCGCTTGCTCTGCTCAGGTCAACCCTAAATTCCAAGACCATTATTGCATCATAAGACATAAGGGAAATCATAAGCACAACTTCTATCATGCAATTCATGCCCCAAGAAAGCTTTAACCCAAATTCACAAAAACGCGTGCTAGACTGTACAGCAGAGACTGCACTTAATCCATTTAGTCAGATGAGCTTACATTCGTAAAAGACGTTGGGTTCGATAATTTGACACTGATGCTTATTTTTCGCATTACGGTAGAACTAAACACCAGCAAGCCAAATTTATTCACTCGGTTCCAAGGCTAGCTAGCAATCACGTTTATGGGCCACCCGGGAAAGAAAACGTATGAAGTCGACCAGAGGCAGAGCACAGAAAGCTGCACGCTTATCTGAATTGAGAAATGGCGCATAGACGGCAGAAAAAGAGGTAGAAGCAGAAACAAAAGCGAGACAGGGGGCAACCGTTGAAGAAAGTCTGATATACAACCCATTTGATTTTACCGGTCTTTTATACAAGATCACTTTGTCCAAATCATGGAGATCCACCTGAGACGCCAAGGAGATCGTGTCTGTAGAACTTCCTGAAGCAGTACATCGACTTCCGTTGACATGCTTGACGGAAGATCTCATCAGCGAACATGTGCTTGATTGCTCAAGAACTGCAAATGCGGATTGGAGCATAGCTCTTACTGTCCTGCTAACGAACGTGTCATTGAAGCGCAAAAGATAGTGCACTATCTTAGTGCGCTTTTCTTGGTCGACCCTTCCACTAGCTCCAGAGCTCGCAGAACCAAACAAAACTTGGAAACTTCATCATAGATATGGTACTGGAACCTCTTCTAGTCAATATCCATTAAAAAATCCATCTTGTCGCGTCCTGATGATATTCGTATCACTTTAGGAAAAAAAATTTTCGTACCTTCATATCACTAGTTAGCATTTGTTGAAGTGATATACAGAAATAACGGCATTATATTAAATCAGTATTTGGTATACATTGTAGCCATCTACAGTGATCAACTTAAAGTTACTATCGAAAAAATTCTAGCGTCAGAAAGCAACACTAGACAACCACAGCACTGTGTATGTGTTCAAGATGTACAATATAATTCTTCAAAATTCCCCACATCTAATTCAATGCCAATGACTCATAAGATAGAATCCGTTTATGCAATTTACAGCTTACACAATAGGTCTTTCCCTTCTGTGATATAGTTTCCTCACCAGACGTTCCATCGGCCCTTTCTGGCATTGGAAGTCTTGATCCAATCTCGCCATTTTGGAAGGCAGGTATTAAAATACACATCATGATCAATACTTTTCTCTGACGTTCCCTGGGGACAATCACATCGGCACCCTTTCTTGCTTGCTTTGGAAGGACAATGACGATACAAGTCATGCTGGTATCCAAAATCCTCGAAATAATGGATTTCATCCGTTTTCAGGAATAGCCCAGCTGCCAAAGAGTGAACTGGTGTCTCACAGTTAGATCTCCATTTATTTTGTCATTTAGTATATAGTCTTTACCTGGTGCATCGCCCCATCGTTCATAAAAGAAATTACCCGTCTTATCAAGATATTGGAAGAAATCGCGATAGGCTGCGCTACGCCAAAAATTCAGTGATCCAATTTCAAAGTTAGACCAGAAGTGACAAAGGTTAAAGCTATTATCCTCAGCATTCTGAAAGTAAGGGAACAATAGCTGATCTTCTGTCAAATTAATCCGACGCGAATGAGCATACTCCAGGACAGTCTGCCACAGTGTTGGGATGGTATTGGGCAATTCTTCGAGTGTCACCACAAAACCGTATTTCTTCTTATGCTTCTCCATAAAAATGAAGGGATCGTAGGTGATATCGCAGAAAAACTGCACGCCGGGCTCAATACGCCAATACCAGTCATAGCTAAACATACCAACACTCTTCAGCGGAAATGTCGCTTTTTGCTTCCCCTTCTCTTGTTTCGTTCCGCAATAACTTACTTTTCCAGGGCGGGATGCTGAAAGAAAAACCCAGATTGATATCGACACATATGGTGATAGCTTTCTTTATCTCCAAACATAACTCCTTCTTTTTTCATTCTTTCACGACATTCAGCTGCATATGACTCGCTGACCCACGAAGGATAGCTCCAATGCTCTGCAGGAACAAGTTCAAACTGGAGTGACGCGTCTGGTGCCGTTTTTCGCATAGCTGCTTTGAACTCCTCAGTGAATGGCACTTCATTCAAAAAGATGTAGGGATAATTGAAATGCTTGTTGAACTTATCCTCAAAGTTAGCAATCGTTTCGGCAATCGCATCCTGTTCGCTGTACTTCGCCGTTAGTGACAGAAATAAAAAGGAGGGGGAAGGCGAATGCCTGTATTACGTGCCTATTCCGCACAAGAATGACAAGGGCAGCTTTGGCTTTTTGTTGAGGCGGATGTTTCTTCATGTGATGTTCTGGCAAACAAACTGCTTCGTCGTAGTTGTTATAGTACGCATTAGGTTGCATATGCTCGGCCACTCGAGGATGACTTGCCACATTATATAAAAAGATGAATACGGAAATAAAGATTAATAAAAGTAAAGGCTTTCTCGAGAAGGGTGAAAAAGGGCGCATGGCTGTCTTTGCGAATCCTGCGTTCTGTTTCCTCTGACTTTGTTTTGGACTCTTTCTACCTCCTTGTTCAACATGATGAGAGCTTTAAAGACAAGTCACAAACTCCCCGCCCTCTCAGGACTTATCCGATCAATTTTGTATTGAAAGTTTGAATATCAAGTTTCATAAAATATCGCGTCGATGTAGGCAATAGTTTAGCAATGACTCATTACTTGTATCTTTCTTAGCACAAATTGGTATTATTTAGCACCGTAAGTCTATTATGTGCATTAACGCGAAATACAGCCATACAGGCGTTTCGAGCGGTCTTTAAATCGGATAGAGTCACAGCAAAGCACAGCGCATGATGGAAATCCTGGGCCACTTCTGCCAATCGCTCAAACTATGAACGACGATAAACTGGCTCAATTGCTAAGCTTAGGGTTTAGTATTGATATTTGTACACAGGCTTTATCGCAATACAGCGACGTGCAGGACGCAGCCAATTGGTAATGAGAGCCATCAGCTATAAATCGTGGAGATTAAACATTTAGCGCAGGATTCTTTCAACCATGAGCATGAACGAACCGACCCCCACGAGCATTCCTGCAGATACCTCTCAGTCTCCTGAATTAGTTCAAGGGATACCGTTAGAGCCTGAGCCAATGGACACGACAGACGCATATCAGTTAGGGCAGCACCAGCAGCCGGCAGTGGCGCACAACCCAGAAGCGGAGAAGGAAATCGCGAGGCAAAGGGATCTGTCCAGGAAAATGGCAAAGGAGGCTAAACGTTCGAAACAACTCGATGAAGAGGTGAGATATCTGAAGGAGTATGGAGCAGTCTTTGGCTGACCTCCAAATGACACAGGCACGCCGAAGAACATTGTTGCAGTTCAAAGAGGATCGTGAAAGACAAAAACTCGTACACGGGAGTAGTCGGCCTACGATTCGGGAAGAAAATCGAAATTCTTCTGAAAGGACACGTGTAGTCCAAGAAATCCAAGAGCAAAACCGGCTAGATAGGCTGGCAAGGGCAAAAGTGTTGGAAGATATCAAACGAGACCAGCAAGATAGGAAGTCGAGAAGTGATACTATGTTAAAACAGCGAAAGAATATTCCTTTATCAGTGCCATCACAGCAAGAAAAGCCTTCAGAAGCTCCCTTTGCCATAGTACAGGTATTTTGCTCGTGTTCCTGTTTGCTTATGCTTATGACGTTGTTGAACTAATACTGTTAGTTTAAACTGAGCAATGGCAAAACTGTGCGTGAAAAATTTCCTCAGGACGCTTTGTTAAAGTCCTTATGCGAGTTTGCAAAAAAGGAGGAAACTAAACATAACAGCGCTTTGAAAAATGCAGAGAGCATCGAATTAATTTCGGTAATGCAAGATTGATAATATGTCATGGATCCACGGGATCTGATTTTTTTGTAGGCTTTTCCAAAGCGAGTGTTTACGCAGGAAGACGGTGATCTTACCGTCCGGGATGCAGGTAGGTGGAAATATCAACAGGCCAGTAATAGTCATTAACGAGAAATGGCTGTGCGTATAGGGTTTTTACCAAATGTCTCACTCAATGTATCGCGCGTACAACCGAATCCTCCTGGTAGTTCATCACAGCGTGAATATGATACTTCTTCAGGCGTTATGGATCATCCTATGGTAATACTGAACTAAGCTGACAAGAAATAAATAGGCATATGTAGACTGAAACGATACCGCCAGCTGGTTGGGATGAAGACGATGAAATGGCTGAGGCTGAGAATAGTGAAACGTCTGATACCGATGGATCGGAAGATTTTATGAACCAGGGAGATCGTCCTATGACCATAAATTCTCATCGCTCTGTTCGACCAGCCCAGCCCATACACTTCAGCCGCCGTGGTAGGATTACTAACCCACATTGGAACTGGGGTTCTGAGGGTCATCGGCTAACCGATGATCATCAGGACCTGATTGAAGAGCAAAACAACCGGGAAACCGAAGTAATAGGTATTGTGCATCTTTTTGTATAAAAGGGTCAATCTGAGATATGTATCGATGAATTTATCCGCCAGATGAGACTCAACGACGCCAGAGTCTACTTTCAGCAATTGAGAACCGCACTAAACTAATACATATGGAACAACATACAACTAGCAAGAAGCCTCGCTCAGTACGATCGCTCAAAGATTTCTGTTCTGTTGCCGTAGCAGGTATAGGATAGTCTTGTACATCGTAAAAGCCAAATAGTCACATCTTTAAAGGTCTCTTGACGCAGCCAAAGGCACAGCTCAAAAGGTTATCCCATGCGACGCCAGAAGTGGCAAATCTTGTGCTATCTGAGCTAATCAGATCGCGCAAGCTGGAGCGTTCTTGCATGGAAAGACTGGCATGTCATTGGTAAAGAACGACTATTCTACATTGCAGTGTTCAGAAGACTAACGTTGTGTTTGAAAATTCAGTTACCTGCAGCAGGTTGTTTTGGATTCGTACATATATGCTACAGATTCTTTATTGGAAGCGATAAGTCTCTCAATGTCATCAAGTTCGTTAACAAAGTTGAGTTTACGTGGCTGCGATATGGTCACTGATGGTGGTATTCGGTGGGTGGAAGGTGAGTTACAAGAATGATCTGCCGAGGTGTTAAAGAGACTTCCGGTTATGCAATGCGTTAGGGCTGAAAAACTTGGAACACTTGGATGTAAGCAACTGCAAGATTACCGATAAGGGTTTGGATGCGTTCATAAGTAAGTCCCTGTCAGGGGAACAATATGCTAAAACGCTATCGGACTAGAGTTATCCTGCCTCCGATACCTTAACTTGTCCAAGACCAAAATAACGAGTAAAGGACTACAACGTTTGTCAGACAATGGCAAGTTCAAACCGGAGTTGGAAGTGCTTCTTCTCGATGGCTGCCAAGACATACGGTCGGAGAGGACGCTTTCATCCCTGCAAGGTACTAAATGCAATAGTTAGTTAATGACCCGTGACTCCAGTCTGATACTTTCTAGCATTTCCGTCTTTGGTATACCTGTCTATGGCATCAACTGGCATCGGTGGGCAATCGAGCGCATTACTAAAGCAGCTAGAGGTCCTTGACATCAGCCATACTAAAATTAACGACAACGATATCATTCATGTGATCAGTACATTCGATAACCTGAGGGAGCTAAAACTTACCGGATGTCACAGTATCACATGCCGTGGTCTTGCGTTTCTTGCTCCGGGTAAGCTATATAAAGAATTTCACCCAAGGCTAGTATTCATGGAAATGATGAAGGATTGCAACACTTGGAAACAATTAAGTTTCCTAATCGAGAGCACGAATTAGACGGCGTTTTAGCTAAATTTGCAGGTGCGTGTATGTGCAGACGATGTCCAGTGCCGATCTAACTTCAAGGCAGACCAGCCATTACTGAACCTGGATCTCACCGGCTTCCTGCAAGTAACCGATGAGGGCGTGCGATACATTGCTAGGATGACAACTTTGAGATATTTGAGCTTGGACGGCACCAAGGTGACAGATGAAGGCGTGATCCAATTACGAGGTATGTGTCCGCTTTGTTTCCTATGCATACCCCATATGCTCACTAACCTCACTATAGATTTACTTGATCTTGAACAGCTTTATCTTGACCGGACATTGGTATCGGATGCAGGATTATCAAAGATTACAGGTAAGAGATGAAACAAATATTTCTTGCAACCCTGATCATAACCCGCCATTATAGGGCTTAGCAAGTTAACGACACTGTCACTCAGCGCTACTCAAGTCAGTGATGCTGGGCTTCGTTTAATTGGTGACTCGGAGCAAACAAAATTTGCTCGCAATTTGCGAACGCTAAACCTTTCCCATTGTCGCCAAGTGTCTGACAAAGGCGTGCAAGGTCTTGCAGGTTAGCCTGGTTAGCTGTCCGGAGTATGAAATATTGACAAAAGGTGTAAAGGGATACTGAACCTCGCCAATCTAAATTTGGATCACACTGGGGTTAGCCGACAATGTCTGAGACATTTGGAAAGTAAGCAGAGAAAGTAGAGAGGTGCGGAAGTGTCAAAAAATTTATTGAATGTTTTCCTTTGCAGATCTTCAACATTTAAAGCCTGTTCGGTTGCTAGGTGTGAACCGAGAAGAGGCAGAAGACCAATCCTAAACAAGGTGTTTGTGTTACCACGCTCAATAAAAGATCATTGCACTTTTTTACATAAAAGGCTGTCGCTGTCTGTGTAAGTCTGATTTAGCTTGGATAGTGTTTTTTTTTGTTTCTGTGGTCGCCTTCCCTTTTCTCCCTATCTCGTTCTCTCTTTTTTGTCTTTCTCTTTCTTTTTATACTTAATCCTCAGCTTCCTTATCCAAGAAAAAAAGGCAACGATTTAGACGCTCTTTTTCTGCAAGCATAGTCTCCTCGCTGTTATCTTTTCGCTCTTTCACGCTACGGCACACGAGGCTATGCGACAGACGTTTAGTTCCGTTCGACTCGTTCAAGAAGTATCGAGGTCACCTTCCCCCGAACCACCAATATCAGTGGAGGCACCTGAAGATACCCTTACTGCACTGTCCGTCTTACCTACATCACGTCATGCCAGTCAAGAATTCATAGACCACCCGACTGCTCAGCAACAGCAGCAACCGTCACCAAGGATATCAACCCAACTGATTCCAGACGGTCTACCGGATTCAGCTTCAGCATCACCACCCCTTTACCCGTCATCACAGACATCTACGCCACCATCGTCTCCACCGAGCCCCAGCTGGGAACTTGCAAAATCCAAATACAAACATAGTCGCGGTAGCAGTACGAGTTCCATAGGAAAACTCAAATCGAAATCCCACAAGCTTCTATGTCTATGGCCGCTCCCACTCGTTACTCGATCTGTAATCGCTCTTAGCCTGTTGATTACCACGCTCAACTTTTTTGGAATCCTCCAACTCACCTGTTCTTCGCCTCTGTTTGCTGTCTTTCGCCTGGACATTGTCAATCTTTTACTATCCCCTTTTTTCCTAAACGCCTCTCTTTCTTCCTTACTATTGGCAAGTTGGAACTTCTTGCTCCTCGGTCTATTTGAAGAATCACTAGTGCATATGCTCGGCAGTACTCGTCGTTTTTTCTACCTATTCCTAGGCGTTGTGTTAGGTTTATGTATTACACGTCAAGGTTTGGGTGTACTCTTTACCAGATCAACTGGCTGGGCGTTGCCTTCTTTGTTTTTTAACGATGCATTGCATGAATGCAGCCAAGGTAAGAAAAGGAAATCACGTTTTCCAATTGTAGAGATACTTTTTAAACCCTCTTCTTCTCGAAGGTCTTGCCCCGTTTCTATTTTCCTTGTTGGTAATACAGTCTATAAGCGTGGATGACAAGTATATTTTGATCTACGGTAACGAAAATAATTTCGTTACTATTCGCAAAGTCACGTTGCAGATCTTTATGTGTCTCGTCAACTGCACGTCGAAAAACATTCTTTGGTGGTCGCTTACGGGGCTTCTGGTGGGGTATATTGCCACCATGATTGTCCAAATACAACTAGCCGAGCAAGAGGATGCAAACGACTATCACCGTCGGAAACCAATGTGGCGCTTTCTTTGGCCAGCCATGAAAAAAGGTGCTGCTGTGATCCTTGTGACCCTTCCGGTGTTACTTATTTATAACGCCTATTACAGTCGTGATACGTTCGACTCGCTTAGTTTAAATACAGTTTCTGACGATCGATATCTCTTCACCTTTGTTGTTATGACAGCACCACGTCGTAGCGATCCGCCATTCTTGACGCAGACCTTGAAATCGTATCTGGATAATTGGCCTTCCTCTGCAGCAGAAGGTCCGCTGTACAATCGTATGCAAACAGTGGTTTATACCCATTTTTCAAACCATACGCAATACGACTTGGCTCAAGAACATTTCTCAGCGGATCCCCGTGGTCAACATTACATCAAATGGATACGGGACAGCGGTGGAATTGTTGACCAACGTTTACATGTCTCAAAAGCGCTGAGGTTGGCCGCGGATACATACGATAGCACTTATATTGCGTTGCTTGAGGATGATTTTCCTGTTTGCGGCCCTCGCGAATGGCATGAGCTCGAACGTGTGGTCTATGAAGCGAACCAGCGTGTGCCGGATCATTGCGGCCTCTTTGTAGCTACAGGAGGAAGGTAAGCTATCATTTGTTTCTTACCCTTTTTTCTTGAAGTCACTGTAGTTAGTGTATCAATAACCGATGAGTTCTTTTTTGTTATTGAATTAGTGGGCTCTTTATGAGACCAGAGATTGCAAGATTGGCATCTACCTTGCTTCATAAGTATACAGACATTCCTCCGGACGTCATGATCCAGGACTGTTTGTTAGGGGCATTACCCGAATGCAGTCAATGCAGCAATACCCTTGTGACAAGCCAAACGCTGCTTATGCACCATATTGGTTTCAACGCCTCCACAAGCGAAAACCGTAGATATAAACAAGACCAATGGCAATGTGGTTGGAGGCATCCATTCGTAAGTCCCAAATCAATATAGAAGTTAAGACATACAGGCAACATTTACTTATGTCTCTTTAAATTGTAGAATGGCGATCCGAACGTGATCACAATTTGAGATACTTAATTAATCTTTGTTTTATTTTATTTGGTTTTTTTTGTTTGTATTCAGGATAGACCTTTTTATCTATACCGTCTTGTCTTTGTATACTATAAGTTTAGTTATCTCTCATAGCACGTTTATCTTCAAGATTTGTCCTTCTCTCCTCTATAAAACCCTCTAAACATCGACACGGATCTTATTTACTCGAAGAGTTCAGTAAGCTATGAGCTGCATGGCACCACATAAGTACGAAGACAAAAGACGGAAAGCGGCACTAAAAGCAGAAATGCTTATGGGTGTCATTGAGATTTAAAAGCGAAAGATGTGATTCAAAGGATAGGGATTCAACCAGTCATGGAAGGAAGATCGATGGAAGTCCTTCATCCCGCTAATAGAGCTACTGCCTCGCTGAACCGATAAATTTTGGTAAAATTAGATTGATTTACGTCTTTGCATGGAGTTTTGATTATCTTCCACCTATGGCCGTTCCATACTTCGTTTGATCTGCCATCAGTCTCTCACAAGAACGGAGTCCTAGCAGACTTCTTCGTGGTTTAGCTGGATCGATCAACTCTACATCTATATCACGTTCAAAAACCACAATTCTAGTCCAGACTAGAACCTAGATTCCTGTAGGGATAATTGGATATTTTTTTCCTTCTATTGTTACACCTCACGGATTATATTTCATTTCATTTTTCTTCCTTGGCCAAACTCCTTTCGGTCACTGAGTTTCTGGCTATCAATCAGTGTCTGAGACAAAACAATTAGGATCCAGTCAGTAAGTCAAACAACAGCGGCACGCTTGATCCAATCGGCTACTTCCCGATCTCAGATTGCAACAAGAAACGCGTATGAAGCGGCACTACCAGACTGAAAAAGAGTGGTCTGAAAAACCCCGAATCCAGTGACGACGAACTTTTTTTTTTCATGGGGAACCGTTACAAGGTTTTGAGTGATCGTTTAAATAGTATCTATCTCTTCTTCACTGCACGCTGTATTCGACAATGTCTGCGCTTGGAAGCATTTCCTGCCCGCAATGGAGCCCGGCTATCGATCTACGCAGTCAATTGTGAGATTAAAACGCTCTATATTAAGTAAATATATATATATATTCACCTTCTTCTGCCCGATAGATTCTCGCCTATCCAGACGGCCGCAGAATGCATAGACAATCTTTCTCGCCAGCAAGCGTTCGAAACGGAATTCTGTCGCGATTTTGAATGCTGCGGGAGACAACTCCTCGATATGCATGACCTTTTGCAGCACTTTGAAGAGCATCATGTCTATTCCGAGGATGAAGATCAGTTACTTGTCCTTTTTAGGCAAGAGTTCCCTGACACACCACCGTTAGCAACACACATAACCAATCGTGATCTTACTGCCTTGGAGAACTCAAAGCAGTTGTCCCAATTTGTGACGGGTAACAGAGATGAGGAAGACGGATCTGTCCGTAATAAGAAGAGAAAGAAACCGTTAGCAGAATGGTCACCGCAAGATTGGTTAGTCCATGCAAATGCATTACTGAATATCACCATAGAACATGGTAAAATAAGCCGTTTTCTGTCGTTTCGCTGCTGACCTCGTGTTGACTCGGGATCTTTGCAGATACATCAAACAAACCGTACAAATGTTGCGTGCTAGGTTGCGACAAAGCCTACAAGAACGCAAATGGACTAAAATATCACCGATTGCATGGCCATTGTTTTGAAAACGAAGCGGATGGATTGGATCGGAAACCGCGAAAACCATACACTTGTTCTGTAGGATCATGCCGAAAGCGTTACAAAAACCTCAATGGACTTAAGTACCACATTGAACATGCTCATATGGCTAAGCTTCAGGAATGTCTTACAGCATCTGTTCTAACTGACTTGCTGTCCTAAACATAAATTTGCATTTTCTTTTCCTTCATTTGTACAGCATTGAAAAAGTTATTATTAAACAAAGAAACATACAATCCGTTGGCACTCATTGTCCATCTTTCATTACAATAGTGTAACTGATATGTAGAGATTAAATATAGCATTAATACAGAAAGACTGCAACTTTTTAGACCATATCCCAGGTAAGAGTTGTTAACAGTGAGAGAATTGGTATTCGTGTTGTCTTGCTTCAAATAAAAAAACGGTTGAGACAGCTATAGGGCAATGAACTTGAGACAATGGCGTAGAGCCCATTATATTCTATAAACTTTCTCATGTGTAAGTAGAAATACATATCCGTCTGTGAGGCGAAACCAGAAAGTTAAAGGAACGCTAAGAACTGCCCCTCTTTGTGAAAATCAAGCAATCCTTGAAATAAGACCACTATTTATCAAAGGTAGCATTGACTGCTGTCGAGGTATATTATCCAACAATGCAGTCGGTTCATGTGACAAAAAATGCGCAGTAGCCATCCATGTCCGATTATTCTAAGCTAAAATATGTCATGCAGTTTTGTGTTTCGCGGTTTGTTTTGATTTTATGAGAAATCTCTATGTGCATTTTGTCCTTCTCCCGAATCTGTTGTCTTGTTTTTGAATTCCAGCTCACGTAAATATCTGCACACGAACATTTGCGGAAACAGATCGAAATTATAAGCGTCAGTAACGTTCTTTGTGATGGTTCAATGTGTTTTCATTTTTGAAGCTGATTTGTTGCGGTTAAAGCAACGCAAAATGGGTTTCCAACGAAATACCAATGAACTGACATATCGTTTCATCGATCGTTTGCTACGCTTAAATGGAAAATAGCGTGAAATGCGTTTTAGCAGCTTTGAAAAATTGGTTAGAGACGAATCAGGCGCAAGGTTCTTCGGGACGCCGACAACTGGTATAGATGCATGCTTAAGCCATCTGCTGAAGATAAGTGGCGATCCTGCAACTACAATTGAAGGCTGGTATAATTGTATCTACATGCGTCAGGTCGATATCAGTCTGCTCGGGTACGCTTATTCCGTAAACGAAAACTTACTATAGCCTGAACCGATCGCTCTGGATGACCTGATATAACCTCAACTGTGACACTGATCTAGATCAAGCGGACGGCATAAGTTGGATAAACCTGCAAATTTATAACGGTTTACCTTGTGTTCTTGATACAGTCGTGTTACCGAACGCAGAAGTTGTGTGGCATTGTCTCTCATCGACTGTCCATCTTTTGGTTTGATGTCAGCTTGTGTAGCGTAAAAGGGCTGGTGTGATACCTTTGCCTACGGAAGACAAACTTACCGCAACAATGACCACTTCATCACCATCATCGATCAATGTCTAATTTAAGATTTCTCCTTGAAGATGAGTCTCCATCATGCAGTATATCAAAACGAAGTAAGCTTGCCTCCATCATATACTGCATCATAGGATTAGAAATGCATTCCCAGTCAAGCACCAGAAGGAACATGCGTGATGAAGGAGTCTGTAAATATCCTTCTGCTACAGCGCGAAGAGAGTAGCAATGGAGAGTGGATGAAATATTGTTCAGATCGTCAAAGCTCACTCTTCTTCGATAGATGGAACTTTCCTCATGGGAAGAATCATGAGAAGATTGGCTATCAACAGCAGTGATACACTGTAATTCATTGTTTGCTTCATATGGACTGTTCATGGATGGTGGCCAGAATGTTATTATTGGTAGGTCGAGTATATTTTTGGAAAAGAGAAGATGAAGGGAAGAAGAGGGTATCAAACGCGAAAGAAAGAGGTGCATAACTTATTGCCCAAAGCAAACATGCTTTAGACTTGGCCAAGTCATACTTACAGCACGCAGAGCTAATGCAGAATAATATCCAGTAAACAAAATAAGAAAAACAGATGTAGTCGATTTATTGTTGCATCGGGTTGACTAAGATGATGACTTGCTCTTTGGGTCATTGACGGAGACATAGTGGTAAATAACGATGAGCATCATGGTCAGGACACCCAACGAGTTGGCAATAAAAGTAAGTTGTGTATCATTTATCATGGCACGTTCTAGAAGATGAGTTAGCAAAAAAGATGAACAACATGGCCTGCATACCCGAACTATGGTTTAACGTGGAGAAAAGCTGGGATTCGCAGATGCGGGAACAGAATCACATAATGACAGAAATTTTGGGAGATATGACAAACAAATTTGGTAAATTGGCAACTACCAATTGATAAGATGGGAACTCTGGATAAACAAAGCAGCTACGAACAATACAGTAAGGTGGGAAGTATAAAAGATTATATAGAACAAAGGACACTTGGTCACACATACGAACAGGACTGGTCTATGATTACAGAATACAAATGACGAATATGCGTTAGTCTTACAGTCTACATCGCTTCAAAGCGAGTCTTCCGTGCGTAAATCTAAATGTACGCTTTATTATATAAGCACTTTTTCAATTTGTTTATATGGTTTCAAATCCTCCGTAACGTGTTATTTAAGGTAAATGGAGTCTTTATAGAATATCCTTCTCAACCCTTCTTCCGGGTCCAACTGATGAAGGTATGTCGGTAGTTCGCACTATGAGGTTCATATATGTTCAGGGGTAAGTAAGACTATGTTCGACTATTACTGTATATTTCAACTATACATTGATTCCATACACTATTTAAGGTGAATATTGCATCTAACAGAGGATTAAGTTCATTAAGCTGTGATATGATTTTCTTGGTACAGCTAGTATGCTTCATACTTTTAAATGCTTTGCTTGATCGTGAATATTTGACCTTTTTATAGATGCAAAACTAAATTTTAGCGTCATCGCATGCATTATAGAAAATCAAATTCGATTTCTGCTGAATATTTGAGAGGGCGATCTGAGAAGACACCGCTTGCCCGCCCCCTTCCTTTTTTGGCATGCCTGCCATAATTTTTCCAATTGCGCGGACGTGCTCCTCTTTGCCGTCCTTTTCTTTCTTGTTATTGTTTTTTCTTTCCGCAAAGGCTTTGTCGAACTACAGCGAACTTTCCATTCGTTACGTGAGTCTAATTCCGTCCTCTGTCTCCTGCACAGCCAATCAAAACAGCAACTACAGCATTCAAACGTTTTGACAGATATAAGGTGAACCCATCGATCAGAAGACTTGCGCGTTTTATATTTTTTAAACTTGCATTCAGTTGACTCAGCCACTGATGTTATGCACAACAGGATTTCTTAGACTTCAACATGCCTCTCCTAAAACGTAAACGTTACCCCCTTGTCCAACCTCCACCCTATGATCCAACAAAGAAGGAATCAATGGAACGTCAAGTATGGTACTCTGGCGTTTCGCACGAAATTTACGAAGACTATGCGTATCCTTTTCTGTTTTCATGAGCAGTATCATCCACTTCTTCATAGTATTGATGAGACTTGTTTTGTCTTATCCTTAACTATTGATTCAGAACCTATCTCCAACGTCACTCTCTTTATAGACGTCCTATCTGGCAATGCGAATCAACTGGCCGATCCAACCTTACATTTAAGCAGGCAATGGAAAGCGAGCGGGTTGAAAAAGAACGAGTGCAAGACAAGCTGCCTGAGCAGCTCCGAAAGCGTGTTTTGGAACGTGCCCAGTTCCGTAAGTTCTAAAGTACGGATCGCATCTATCATTCGCTGATCCGATATGGCTATTAGAGACAGCACGTCTGGATGCAGTAGTGGATGACGTATACAATTATTTCCTTGAACGCTACACACCTGGCGAGATTGTAAGTTGCATGTGGGACGACGGTATCATGTAAGTACGTAATCTTCGTTATGCCTGTAATGATACCCTCTCGTGAAGGTACAATGCACGGATATTAGATGTTTATCCAGCAAATGAAGATAAAAAGGCGAATGGATCTAAAACTTCTACATCAATCGAAACGAAATATAAAGTACAACTGATTGACGAATTCTCGGAAGGCATCGAGGATTGTGTCAAAATTGCCGAAAAGTCTGATTTAAAGTAATTATCCAAACTTGCAAAGACATGGGGGTTAATCATCCGAATTGATAGGCGGGATCGTTTAGCTTATTCCAAGAATCTGTTGAAAAAATTCATCAGGGAATGCACAACAAGAGATTCCTATATAGGTGCACCTTGGCTTATCAATGTAAGGATTAAATTGAAGATAGCACCGTACTCACGATCATGTTCAGCCATTAGTTGCCGAGAAATACAACATAGATACCACTCTGCCGTACGAATTGCAAGAAGCTAAAGACAACGTTCATTTGAGAACACGCAGAAAAAAGCCACTTGACGTTCCTGTGAAGAAGGGTGCTTTGCAACTAAAAGATGTGGATGCGAGGAAACTGGAAGCTTCATTGAAATATCCAATGGAAGATCTCGACCTTCCAGCATACAGAAGGAATCCATCTGGACTTGGCCCAATTATTGATATGACACCTAAGACCGAAGACTCCAAAAAACCCATACCTAACCCAACTGGTGGACTGCCTGTACGAGTACGACCTTCCGGAGAAAATACGGTCCCAGCAGAATGTTTTGGATCGTTCTTGATGGTATGGTGCTTCCTAAGCGTGTTTGCACGACCCCTTGATTTGTATCCATTTGGACTTGATGAATTCGAAAATGCCTTGCGACATAACTCTTCCGAAATTAAATCGCAAATATTAATTGAGTCGAACGTTTGTCTTTTGAATGCCATCATCAAACAGCGGCGGAAGAGCAAAATTCATAGTAATGGCGCACTGGCTGCTGGCGGGAACCTTGCTTTACTTGAGCCTGTATATGGATCAGGATATCAGTCGTCTCGCAGCACTACCCCTGTACTCAGCACCATCAAAAGAGAAGAATCTGGTTCAGCAAGTCAGTACACGAGTGGCGATGAGCAGGAGGAAATAGCCGGGGAATGGTTCTCTCAGACATCGGTTATGCGACGTAGCTCGTTAATGGAACGCGGTTGCGGTAGTGAAGAGGTCTGCAATATCGGCCATAACTGGGATGCTCGCCCTATAAGACCTGAAAATGACCGCGCGGGATGGGAAGATATCTTGATTGGTTGCATCAATCACGTAAGCTGAACGAACTTGCACATAGCACGCTTGATTAACATCCCTTCAATAGCTTGCACCTCTAGAACAAGTGCCCGATTTCGATAGAATCTTAAGTCACCTTATTCCTCGAGCTGATTCTACGTTGGAAGACCGCGAAGAAGCATACTTAACATTGAGTCTGAAGGACAAGATCAAGATCTTTGAACTCCTCGTTAGTGCTGTCAATGAGTGCAGCTTCATAAAGTATGCGGTATAATGATAAGAACGTTGACTAATTTATCGCATAGAGAGTACATGGAAGAATGTCAGGATCAGATGACTGAATTACGAAAACAGAAAATCGAATTAAGCCGAGAGCGTAAAAGAATGTAATGACAAAACATAAGCATGACTGCAAAAACTAATATAGAGAACAATAGCTATGCTGCGAGAATTGAAATAGAAAAAAGTGCAGACGAAGCTGTAAATTCTAAATCAAAGAGCGAAGTTGCAGCCACGACGACCGACTCTGAAAATGAATCGAATGAGAGTGATTCAGAGGATATGTAAGTAATCCTTACGGAAATGGGGTAGTAGTATTAAAATCAATATCGTCTTTTAGAGAGACAATTCAGCGTCATGTAGAGCATGCATCAAGGCACGAGTCCCGTCAAGCCATCCTTAAACGCAAACAAGCGGAGAGAGAAGAGAGAGAGGCAAAGAGAATTAAGATGCATCATCGCCAGCGAGAGGAGGCACGTGTGCGAACTCAAGAACAGCGGGCGCGGACAGAAGCTCGCAAAAAGCTGGATGAAGAAGAACGGCAACTGCATAGAAAGGAAGAGCAGGTGGAGCGTGATATGCGTAGATATAGCACTCTTCGGATTAAGCCGCTGGGCCGTGACAAGTTCTTTAACCGTTATTTTTACCTGGACAATATTGGAGGAGGAAGTACCCACGGCAGTGGCAGGTTATACATTCAAAGTCCCAGCGAAGTTGACCTTATGACATTAAGGGGACGTGAAGAACCGGAATCTGTAAATTCTGAGGCAGCCTTACCATGCGGGCGTGGAGGGGGCATTTCTTTCGTTTGTGAATTGATGCGTGGACAAGGTCTGGAGGAAGAAAGCAGATTTCTTGAACAACGGATATCCGACACAACAGACACATTCGTTGCACAGGAATGGTGGGAAACCTACCAGTATCCTGAGGAAGTAAGTTCAATGGCACTTGCAATGCACGGATCAAACTAACCCAAGCTAGCTTGAGAATTTGATGGATTGGCTGAATCCTAAAGGGGTGAGGGAGTATCGACTTAAGCGTGAATTGGAGAAACACATGCACAGTTTGATTACTGGGATGAAGAAGCGTGTTTCAGTAAGTTTAGACAAAGCTCTTTACGGGAATTTGTATTAATCAGCGTGTATCCAGGAACAAAACGCGTCCAAAGCAGCAGCAGAGCTACCTCGTCGCACCACAAGAAGCAAGACCGTACCGCAGATCCCAACTGGCTCTTGGCTCGCGTATATAAATAAGTATGCCAAATAGACAAACAAAATTTCAACACTGCGAATAAATAATAAAAGATCTCTCATTTAAATGACATGAATGCTTGGAGATAACGACTAGATTTATCACTTCTTGGTATAACTTTATTGAGCAGAGCAATGCCAAGTTTGGGATAGCTAACGTCGCACACATTACAAAGGTGGTATAAAATGTTCACACACTGTTGTTGGCAATTTCTCTTTGTATTCTACCATGTCTACTACTTCGTCCCGTTCCGCTGTGGTTCGTCTTCTCGGACTGTTTCAATCGAATGCGGGGCGATGTCCATGTCATTCACATACACACTCGCATACTTCTATCAGTCCATCTTTGGCCACCTTGAACCGATATGGTAGAGGATACGTTAATGCTAAGGAATCGACCGACTATGCTTTTGAAATGGCAGCAAGCAATATTCGGTTCGGGCCTGGGGCAACCAGGTACTGGCTTCCCTAACGTTTTGGTTTTGCGAGACAAAGCAGCCTAACACACTATGTAGCGAAATTGGAATGGATATAAATAACATAAAGGCTAACAAAGTTGCCGTTTACACGGACAGTACAGTATGGACACACCACTCAGTCTTTTATTGTTCGCTGAAAGATAGTATGATTTTCCATGTCTAGATTGCGAAACTTCATCCTCTCAAGGCAGTAGTCGAATCGCTCGAAAAGCACAAAGTGAATTACGTTTTGTATGAACAAGTCCGTATTGAGCCTACAGATACCAGTTTTAAGCATGCGATCGAATTTGCACGTCAGCAACGTCCCGATGCTTTTATTGCCGTAGGTGGAGGCTCTGTTATGGACACTGCCAAAGCGGCCAATCTTTACAGTGCTCACCCCGAAGCGGAGTTTCTTGATTTCGTCAATGCGCCCATTGGGAAAGGTCTGCCAGTCAAACATACGCTCAAGCCCTTGATCGCAGGTAGGCTATGTCCCGTCACGAGAAAGAACAAGTCTTTAATGCGACCGAAGTTCCCACAACTGCTGGTACGGGTTCCGAAACTACGGGCACCGCTGTGTTTGATTATGAACCGCTGAACACGAAGACGGGTATTGCCCATCGAGCATTGAAGCCCATGCTTGGAATCGTAGATCCTTTAAACACTCGGACTATGCCATCAGAAGTTCATGCTGCCAGTGGTCTTGACGTATTATGGTAAAAAGGAACTTGGCGGGTTCACGAGATTATAGTCCCAAATTTTCATACCTATCACGCTTTTTTTTTCTCTTAGTCATGCATTAGAATCTTATACCGCTTTGCCCTACAATTTGCGCTCGCCTCGTCCGTCCAACCCGATGACGCGGCCAGCATATCAAGGGTCTAATCCAATCAGCGATGTATGGTCATTGCATGCCTTAAAAATGGTAGTAGAATACCTTCCACGGGCTGTCAAGGACCCAGAGGACACGGAAGCTCAGGCCCAGATGTTACTAGCGGCTACCTTTGCGGGCATCGGATTTGGTAACGCTGGGGTGCACCTCTGTCATGGGTTAAGCTATCCTATCAGTGGTCTGAACAAGAGTTATAAGCATCCCGGATATGACGTTGACCATCCTATCGTAGTAAGTATTCTTCGGCTAGATGACATCTTTTTATTACGTCGTGACTCTCCCATCTGATGCTCCTGATGTTTGCTTCGTTTTAGCCTCATGGTGTGTCTGTTGCATTAACTGCACCTGCTGTTTTCAGATTCACTTCGCATTCTTCGCCTGAACGCCACATAGAAGCAGCAGTGGCGTTTGGCGCTGACCGGAAAAAGATGCAATCAAAGGAAGTAGCGGGTGATTTGCTTGCTGAAAAGCTCACTCGTTTTCTCCATGACCTTGGGATGCCTAATGGATTATCCGCACTTGGTTACAATCAATCGCATATTCCTGCACTTGTCGAGGGAACCTTACCGCAACAGCGAATTACAAAATTAGCGCCGGGTCGAGAACCAGCTCGTGAACACTTGGCGTTCATTCTTGAAAATGCAATGACAAACTATTAATAACAGATGCCATATGGAGGAGCTTGAGTAACCGAATAGATTGCTTTTGGCGGAAAATAAGGACTAAAAAAGTAACAGGCAGAAAACAGACTGTTGAGGCATACAGCTGTTGTTCCCTGTTGTCATTGTGCTTTAAAGGGTATTATTTCCCTCATGAAGGTTTCACTTTTGCCGCTCATTTGCCGTTAACTTTAAACATACATGGTACTCATTAATAATTGGCTATTGTTCTAGAATAACTTCTATCGCTTTCTTCTTCTGTTTATTATTTAATCCACTCTTCTTGTACTACGTTTATAGCCATTGGCATTGATATTCAGTAACATCCTGTGTCTAAATTCTTACAGCTAGCTAGACTTATGTATGAAAAACAGAAAAAAGGAAGTAGACAAAAAAAAAGTGAAAGAATGTTGTGCCGTGTACGTGATCCTTCCATCAAGAAGCTAACTGTTACCTTGACGGAATAAACGTCAGGCGGTTAACCGAACTCATGCAGTATACGTCAAGATGCAATGAAATCCCAGTTAGTGAAAGGTACCTTTTTTTTTAATGCGAGCGACGAACAATTACACTTGTTTGCAAAATGTTTTTCTTGTCACCTTTGAATACGCTGCTTGATATAACATACAGTAACCAGCCTCAGCTTGTTTTCTTCAATATCACACGCCATTAAAACATGCTTCAATGCGTGTAGGTCATAAGTATGCAGTAATGCTTAAAGCAACATCATGTAGTTGCATAATGACAGTTTATGCTAACTCCTTTGCTTTTTTACTTGTTTCAAAGCCTAAAGACACTTGCTTCAGGTGATACTCTATAAACGGAGGTTGATGTCGATTATATAATAAGCATCCAAGTCAATTATTCTCGCTGTTTCAATCCCGTACATGAAAGGACCAGCTATTATCGACTGCGAGCCTTTAAGCTTTTCTAAAAGACTGTCCTTGATTAAAAGCCATGCGCCACGGTATATTCGATCGTATGTCAGTGGTCTGCTTCCAATATGTCAATGGGTCCATAGATACAGAGTACCGGTAACGTATCTGTTTGCCAGCTCTACCTGTTCATCTCTCATACAAACTGTTTATCCTGGAAATAGTGGTTATTTCAAGATATAATTGCCGGCATTACTGTCGGAATGCTACTGGTTGCTCAAGGAATAGCTTATGCAAAGATTGCTAATTTAGATCCTCAATACGGCCTATAGTAAGACCTTATCTTTGCGCGTCATATCAATGAATTTGCCCTCTTTCTGATAACCGTTTCTGTGTTTTATAGTACATCATTTGTCGGGGCATGCATTTATTGCTTCGTAGGAACGTCTAAGGATATCAGCATCGGTCCTATCAGTATGTACGATAAAAAGCATCCTTACCTTTCTAATTTTGCTACTCCGTTTCTTTTTGCAGCTGTGGTGTCACTTCTTGTTGGCCAGTGCATCGAGACAATTCAAAGAACTAACCCTGAATTTTCTGGCCCGGATATTGCTGTTTGTTTGTCTCTCTTTACGGGGATTATCATTATAGCTGTCGGCTTGCTCAGACTGGGCATCCTGGTTGATTTCATTTCTGGTGAGTGATCTCCTGTAAAATCGATATACGTCTTGTCTATGAAGCTAAACCTCAGTGCGCAAGGTCCTGTTATTGCTGGCTACATGACAGGTTCAGCTATAACTATTGCCTTGGGACAATGGCCAAAACTTTTCGGCATGCAAGACATAGATACGCATCAACCACCATACAGCATTTTTATCCAGTTTTTTGCCAGCCTCCCTTCCACAACTTTGGATGCAGCCTTTGGCCTGCTAGGGTTAGCAGTTCTCTACGCTATTCGCTTTGGTGCACCTTGGTTTACGAAAAAGTATCCTCGATTTCGCAGATCCATGTTTTACCTCGGGATTATGCGTGCGGCCATTGTGATGATATTTGGCACATTAATATCGTATGTTATCTGTACAAACAAGTCGGAAACACCTATCTCTTTGGTGGAAACGATTCCCGTGGGTTTTGATAGCATGGCTGTACCAAGCCTTAACCTAACTGTCATCAGTAAAGCTGCAAGTTCTCTGCCTTCTATTGTTATTGTTTTGTTACTGGAGCATATCACTGTGGCCAAATCATTTGGTAAGGTATACGGGTATACAATACGAGCAGATCAAGAAATACTTGCGATTGGTGTTAGCAACGTGGTGGGTGCGTTTTTCGGGTTAGTGGTCTTCTGATTATCCATGGAGATGCTAAACTGACATTTCAACAAACCTAGAGCATATCCTGCCACAGGTGCCTTTAGTAGAACTGCTGTGATGGCTCGTTCTGGCTCGAAAACACCATTGGCTGGTATCTTTTCTAGCGCTATTGTCGCTCTCGCCCTGTACGTCCTCACTCCAGCGTTCTATTACGTCCCGGATGCGATTTTAGCCGCGGTAGTTGTCCATGCGGTTTCCGATCTCATCAGCGGTCCCACCTATGTAAAAGAACTGTGGAAAGAGAGTTTTTCGGAGTTTCTCGTTTTTGTTGGATCGGTTCTCATTGCTTGTTTTGTAAGCGTTGAGGACAGCATCTATGCAGCCATCGCGTGCTCTTTAATGATTATGTTAATCCGGTTGGCACGTCCTCCTGTAAAAATATTGGCAAGATACCCCTTAGAATCAAACAATCCATCGAGCAACTATGAGGCGTCACGCATAAAGTTGTCCCTGACTCCACAGCGGTTTGTTTATGTAGATGATAGTGAACCTACGTTTTTCCATCTTGCGGAACCTTTGCCTTCAGGTGTACTAGTTATTCGCTTCGCTGGTTCTATGCTTTATCCGAACGCAGCGTATGTTACCGAAAAGCTCTTGCAGATCGTGAAAGAGCGAACCTGCAATGGGGCTTCTGAGCAGAGTGAAGAAGAACAGCTGTGGTGCCAAGAAGCAAAGGAGATTATATCAGCGAAGGATAACGAGCTACCAGTCCTGGAAACACTTGTGCTTGACATGGGAGCTGTTAGCCAGATCGATCCAACAGCATTACAGTTGCTTGTAAAGACCCGTCAATTAATTGATCGCTACGCAGGTCGAGATGTTGAATGGCACTTTGCGAGTGTTCAGACCCATAAAATCCACGCTGACCTGGTTGCCATCGGGTTTGGCAGATCTAAAACTTGCGCCACGGACAGATCAGATGAAACCACGCAAGTGGATAGTGATTCTTTTGAAGAAGGCACTGCATCTGACAAGGCGCGTGATTCTATGACCAAGGATCATACCTCGATTAGCATAGGACAACAGCCAGCGTATCCATTGCCAAGATACCGTTACCCGTGTTTCCATTGGGACGTGGATACCGCTGTTCATTCCGTGAGCGAAAACTGGCAGGCCCGTCTTGGCGTGGCGTATGAGCCGAAGTAATTTATATTATGACTTACAAGATCTTTTTGCATGTATTTTCTATATTTGGCTGTAGTTTAATAATCAATCGCAACTGTCTGTGTTATTGTATGCAATAAGTCTTTCATCTTTTCTACCGAGCTATATTGCTTGGCGCCGCAGCTGCAGAAGGTGCCGATTCTCATGATGTCTCATGTTTAACAGGTTCGTCAAATGTTCTTACTATAAAGCACGTCGCAGGGCACTGCAACCCATAGCAGCGTACGGTTCTCCAAAGCTCATTTTAGGGTACAGCATTGGAACATACTCTTAAAGAAGCCCTAAATTAGTTTCGACTTCATTCAAGTGGCTGACCATACCGTAGACTACGTTATCACTCACTGCGCTTAAAAAACCAAACATGCATAAAAATGGCGTGACAGTAGCATTTGAAAGTTACGCTACAAGAAGAAAATAACAGACTTTGACAGACCGGATATTGATTGTTTCTTGCGAAACGTAGGTGAAGAGAATTAGCGGTATGTAAGTGGATGGACCTTTATAGGAGCTTCGCAGTCATCGCAGTCATCGCAGTATCGGATCCACAACTATATACTCGCCTTTTACGTTTTCCAAACCGCCCAAGTTCCAAACAAACAAAACCACTGTCATCAAAATTGAATTCATTTAAGCCGTTTGCAGGTCAGTATCCAAAGTGCATCCGTCACTGTGAGATATCGCTAAGGCCCAGTCTCCAAAGACTCATCACCGACTCGGCCCTTTGTGTTTTTGAAAAGTATTAAGTATTTACCAACGTTCAGAGAGGCGATTTTTCATTCTAACGATTGTACTTGACGAGATTCGCGCTGTTCATCTTAATAAAACGTGTGATTTCGTAGATCAATCTACTGGTGACACAAACGATCATTGACTTCCGCTGAATGTCGTACAAATCATTAAGCTATGAGCCAACTGTTATGCATCATTTTTAGCAACCAGTAAGACACAGAGCCTTGAGGTTTCCCGATCCAGTCTCTTCCAAAAATAATGTGTACTTATCGAGTCGCCCAATGTACCTTTATTCATTTTTTCTTCTTGTTGACAAAAAGAAGCTTTTCTTACTGTATCAATCGTAACAGTAAATCAATGCTTTTAATTAAAAGTGCGTGTAATAAAGGGGGGCGATTATGACAAACTATTCCAAAAATGAGATCCATGGAAGGTCCCGATGATCGACGGGGACCGACAATGGTGGAAAACCAACAATTCCACCCATCTATCGTGACGACGCTATCCGTTTGTCGTGATTCTTAAGTAGGCAGAAAAAATGGCCAGTCAATCAAAGAAAACTATATTGATTTCTGTATTCAAATATGTGCGAATACCGTGTTTTTGATTATTTATCACGAACGAAGGAGAAGATCTGACGCTGATCTATGAGTAGACCTGCGCCACAAAGTTGGATCAGCCAAACCAACCACGAGGCTAATTACCATGGCTGACCTAGCGCTGGGTGTGTTACTCATTTCTTATAGGAAACTAGTCGCTGATTCCCATTCAGGATTAGCGGAATATCAGAATGCTCGTCATGATAGCTGTTTGCTTCCTCTGTTCATTGCGGGGTTCAAGTAAGTGCAACACAGCCTCATTTTAGATTGCGAGCATTCAACGTTGTACAAAGTGCTAAAACATATCGATATAAAAGCTAGATCCACGCTCGCTTCCTATATTTCTTCTTTGCTGCCCTCCTAACCAACAAAAAAGAACAAGAATGGTCAAATCTATTTCCGCCCTTGCATTGCTTGCTGCACCTGCTCTCGTCCTTGCCCAAAGTAAACTATCTTAGCAGCAAGTTGCTATGACAAACGTCCGTTTTTTTAATTGATCTTTTTTTTATCACCATAGCTGCCACAATCCCCAGTGTTCTCCCAACTGATTTTCCCACAGCAATCCCAAGTGATATAGCCAAGAACATCCCTACTGATCCTGCCTTCTACAGCAGCATTGCCAGCCAGGCACCGGCCATGTTGTCTTCGGTAAATACAAGTTATCACAATTACTCGGGAAAATCACTCACATTGTCTCTGTTTTTCTTCCAAACAGCTCGGTTCATACATCAACCAGCTTCCACCCGAGGCTCGCAGCTCTCTTGCTAGCCAATACACTGCGGCTTCCAACAAGTTGGCTGAGGCCACTGCTGCAGCTGCCAAGGGTTCAAGAAACGACGCATCCGATGTTTCATTGTACAAGCCATTGGGCGTTGCAGCCATCGTTGTGTCTGGTCTAGTACTCTCTGTATTCTAAAACATTCTATCGCATGTATCTATAATTTCCGAACCACCTATAAACAGAAGCTGTAAAAGCTTTAAGCAAGATCCCATGGCAAACATATATCCCTCCATTGTCATATTTGGCGTTCAAGCTGTATAAAACATGAATTATTTTGCGAACCGAATATTCAGTAGAGCATGTAATACATGTATTGCTCCTGAACATTTGCCATTTGATATTGCAAGCATTTCCTCCTTTAATGGCAAATGCATTTTATACTACCAAAGCTAGTATTTCTCCGCTTATATCTAGTTTTCTTATACTGCATCGTTTACAGTATCTTATAACTACCAGATCTGGCGCAATTTCTATGATTTGAATGTTTTCAGCGCCTTGAATATCTTGTGAATGGAAGGCGAAAAAGCTTGTAAATTTCAGGGAGAGACATTGCTTCCAAAGAAGTCTGCCATCCAATGATCTTTGATATCATACGAGATACGAGTTAATCGCTTCTGCTACACGCTGTAGATCCAACCGAAGAAGGAAACTCATATCTATGTAGGCTTTGATGGGTTATATAAAGAGCCAATAGCACTCGCAAAAACTTTGGGTGCAAAAAGCAAGAAAACCAGCTATCAACCAAAAGGAACAATATCAGAAGATGCAATGATACTCTGGTTTGGAAGTTCATACTTTGTTGCTCACTTTGAGGGTTTAAAAAATCACATTATGAGGCGCTCATTGAATTTATTGGAAAGACTAACCGTCACACAGGAGAGGCACTTTTCGTTCATACCAACCAAGATGGACAGAAAGCGAAAATTTGCCGAGTCTTACGATGACAGTAACAAAGTGAGACGAGTTCCTCACTCCAGAGACGCAGCATCAAGTGCTCATGTCGTTGCCCAACATTACAATGATCGTCCCGATGTCGGCGTTGAGAAGCGCAAGCAATCAAAGATCATTCGCATGCGAAGTTTCAACAACTGGGTCAAGAGCGTACTTATCAATAGTCACGTCAGACAAGGTCAGCATGTGCTTGATATGGGATGTGGCAAAGGTGGAGACTTGATAAAGTGGGCCAAAGCTCGAATTCGATCCTTGGTCGCAGCAGGTAAGCAAAGGGAGGGGGAAAAAACAACAAAAAGAAAACACGGTTTTTTCTTTCTTCAAAACAGATATTGCTGCTGTTTCTTTGGAACAGATGAAAGAGAGATACAAAAGTATGAGAAATCCTACCTTTCATGCTCAGTTTCATGCCTTGGATTGCTATTCGGTAAGACTAGAAAAAGAATATCTATGGACTTGGAAAGGATCACCACGGCCACCATTGTCTCTCGTATATGTTTACGCACGCTGTTACATATGTCTATAACTAAATTTTCAGGAGTTACTTGCCCCGCATCTACGACCCAATACTATATTTGATATGGTATCTATGCAATTTTGCATGCACTATGCGTTCGAAAGCGAACGCAAAGCACGGATTATGCTAGAAAACGTGAGTAAGAATTTACGATCAGGGGGCTGGTTTATCGGAACGATTCCCGACGCCAACTGGATCGTGAAACGTGTACGCCAAGAACCAAAGGGATCGTTTGGATTTGGCAATGACATTTATCGCATTGAATTCGACAACATTGAGGACGACGATGATGTGGGAAAGAAAGGATTTACCAAGTTTGGATGCAAGTACATGTTCCACTTGGAGGATGCAGTGGATTGTCCGGAATATCTGGTGCATTGGACTACCTTTGAAAAGTAAAAAAAAAAAAAAAAAAGAAGAGAAAAGATGCCTATGTGCATGCATCAACCCTTAAACCTTCCTAGACTTGCCAAAGAGTACGGACTTTCAGTAAGGCTGCGAGAACCCTTCCACCAATTTTATGCCCGACAATCCCAAAAAGAGGAATACCAGAGACTGCTTGGACGTATCGGTGTTATCGGAGGCGATTCACCTGACATGACGGAAGAAGAATGGGAAGCGGCAGGTAAATCGAACTCTGATGGGGTCACACTACGTTATTCACATACACATGGTTCTGGTTTCGGTAACAAAAAGGGATCTATTTGGTTTTCGCCTTTCAAAAACGATAAAACGATCTTATACCAGCATGATTTCCCAACTGTCACAGTTTGCACATGAGCAAAAAGGGGATGAAGTGTGTCATGCAGAGCAACCCTTTCTCCTACTCCCTTGAATGTTAGTGAACTACATATTGTCGGCTCTTTATACATCAAAATATAGTTTTATTTGGAAGCAAGACGAATTGCGCTGAAATAAAGAAAAGAAAAAGTTGTTTTAGGCGGCTGTAGCCAGGCCAACTGCATTTCTGCCAAGATCATATACACTATAATATTTGCGTAAAAAGACATCACCAACTGAAACAAAAGAAAACAATTTGATTAGCATTTGTCCTTCCATAACATGCGGACACCTACCGATCCAAAGCTGACCCCACGGTAAGTTAATGTCCATGCCCGTAAATGCTGAAATGCATGTTCCTTGAACTTCAAGGATGTAGTCTGAACCCTTCAAGGGGAACGGTTTGCCGCCAAAGTAAAGGGTGAACTCAGGAAGGTTGGGAACTGTATTGCAGTCGAGTTGATATTGACCATTCCAGGTCTTCTTTGCGCCTATTGCAGTATTGATCATTTCAGCCGTATCGGTTGGCAAGGCGATCAAAGAGGTGCCAGTATCGATGGCAGCACCCGTGTTTTCCAATTCAAGTTCTTCATCTCCAAGGGAGACTTTGTTCAAAGCAATCTCCCAGTAAGCCTTGCGTGTGACAGGGAAATACTCCAGTTTTCCTGTGTAAGCACTGTGGTCAACACCACCAAGAACAAGTTCGCCACCGTCCTCTTCGGATTTTCCAATTCGGAAAGAGAATACTGGTTCATCGATCAAGTTATCGTCGATCATGCTATAGAAGGGTGGTACGACGTGATTTACCGAGATGGTATCATAGGCCATGCCAAGAATACCATCGAACTTGCCAAACGCAAAGGCAAGACCTGGCTCTTTTACCGCTTCGGCAAAGCCTTGGTTGCGAATGGCAATGTCTCCAACTTTGACAGTATCCTGTTTAAAAGAACAGAGTATGGAAAAAACGAAACAAACAGTTGAGACTTGGCAAACCCTGTTTTTGTTTCTCTTGGCCAAACAAATGAATGACAATGATTCTTTTTTACCTGACTGATGAATCCTTGCATGGAACCGCTACCATATTGGATAGAAAATTCGGTTCCATTATGCTTGTATGTGCTTGACTGAGCTGAATCGTACTTTGCATGGAGGAAACAAGCAATGGAGACGCATTGAGACGATGGGACCCACAAATTGGATGAGCCAGTATCGAAGATGACTTTGAATGTCTGCGGCGGAGTTCCGATATCGATTTCACCGTAGTACTGAACACCGAAAACAAGAAGGCCATGTGAACAACCACAAGGGTAAACCCTAAAGCGCTTGCCACACTTACCTGAGCATTCATAAAGTCGGATAACGGGACGTTGTGGCCGCCTTGCGCAAACTTATCAGGAACTACCGATAACATGGACTTGTCCCCGCTGTCGTGTGATTGAAAGTATTTCTGAGCCAAATATTGTCCCGAGTGAGAATATCGTTGAATCCTCTGCGTGGCCGTCTCCTCAAAACTCTTGATAGGGATTCTGCAAACATTGGATTTAGGGTAAATAATCATGACAACGAATGGACAATGTATATCGCGCCGTGTCGGAAGCTTCTTGTTGGTCGTGTTGTCTCTTTCTATGTTTTACCTGGTGACAGCAGCATCAGACCATGTTGTTGCATAAATGGCTCCGATAAGAGCAGACAGGGCAAGAACTTTCATTCTTTTGCTTTGGAAAGGGTAAAAGAAGAAAAGGAAAACACGAAACCTGAAAGGAAGAGAAGGAAGAAGGGCGCCTTATTTAAGTAAAAAAGCCCGTCAGCAGACCACTTTGGGTTGAATGATGTCACAAGATATGCGTCTATTTTTTTGGCCGCAATAATCCATTTTTATTCCTTTTAGTTTCTTCTTTTTAATGGAAGTCGTCATGTATTAGCGAGTACTACTTTCATTTCGACCACCGCGATAACTACGTGCTCGCAGCGATCTTCCACGGCCTCGGTTATCTCCAGATTGTGAATTTGGTCTATTGATAACAAGCCTGTTGTCTTTCAGAGTCTAACATAAGGAGTATACGTGAGGTTAGCCTTCCCTTGTGTTCCTTCTATCCTGCATATATGCAAAACCTACTTGTCCGTTTTTTGCTAATGCACTATCCAATGCATTGGCGTCTGTGAAATCCACATAACAGTGTGTCGTCTTAGGAAGCTGGCTTGTTGGATCGATAGGGAATTTGACACTTGTGATCTAACAGAAAGGACGAAATAAAAAAATCTCCGTGAGAAATGGCGTGCCGCAGTAAAAATTTCCCGTTTTCGGGGAACGAACCGTGTCACGACCAAAGAAGTCCTTAATATCATCCTCTGTCACTGGCGCGCCCCAAAATCCGCCAACGTAGGCAACATATGGACTTCTTGCCTATGAAACGATGAAATTAACACGGAATTTTCGATAAACAAATGAGAAGCAAATTCCCAATTGTACCATGCTTATTCTCTTTGAATTCCTTGGGCTGAAATTTTCGTCTTTGGCACCGTCACTCTCTTTGTCGTCACTTCCAGTGAATTGATTGGTATCGTTGGATGGATATGGGCTATTCTGCCAATCGTTTGACCTGTATTGGTTCGGTTTCTCGGCATGACCTCCTTGCATTGAAAAGGCCGCGGATGACATGGAAGGAGAAGCCATGGACACTTGAGCGTTGCTTCTTCTGTACGAAAAGTTGAACCCTTGTGATTTCGTCTCTGCGCTGATGCGACCGTTGTTGATATCCAACACAACATAACCAAACGCAGCATCAGGAAGATTAAAATTCCACATATTCTTGAACGCCTGTTCTTCTCTGTCGATGTTGGAGAAGGTACCTGCAACGTCAGGCTGTCTAGTGTCGCGTAAAGAAGGTGGAAGCCGGTTGACAACAGACAGCGCGTTCCTAAGCAACGCAGCCTGACGCTCACTAAAAGAGGCAAAAGCAGCCGATATCGGCCATTGCTCAGTATTTCACTTTTTTTTTCCTGAACGATGATCTATCTCAGAAAGTCCACTCACTCTACATAGCCTTCCACTTGTTCTCTGATAGCATCCCAAAGCTGCATAAAATTCGCTTGCGACTGAGTTAAACGATCGCGATAATGATCTTGGTCAGGTTGGCAAGAGAATTCATTGTAAGAAATCCCATATCGGAAATGCAATCCTGCGGATATCGTGAAATCCGCCTAGAACATGAAAAACAGGTCACCACGTTGGACAAACCAAATACAAATAAAGAAAGTTTTCCATTGCAAAGGTGAACTTACGCGTAACACTAAAGCAAGTTGTGCCAACAAACCCTCTCGACCTGGGCTGGCATGTGTCACCAGTATTCTAGTCTCGGATGGGTCATAGGCCTAAAACGCGTTCCAAAGATCAATCTCAAATTTTCTACCTTTTGAGTTTCCATCACAACGTTACCTCTTCAGCCGTCTCTACTAACTCGCCGATCTGAAGAGCTGTAGTCCACATCGTTCCAGCACCCCCGGCAATTGTGTCCGAACCTGGATGGGATAATTTTTTTTATGTTCTTATTCGGCTATCATCGGTCTCGATTGTCTTTTTCTTTCTTTCTTTTTTTTTTTTACCTTCGCCATTGTCAAACAGTTTATGTTGGACTACAGCGCCACCCAGACCGAATAATCTCAAACTAACACCACCGATATCAAGGACGTAGGAGGTTGCTTCATCCAAAATAAATAGATTTGGGATCTTGTATTCTCCCGATCTGAATTTCTCTAGAACCGCGACATCTTCACAGGCACCCCACACCGCGTAAACAGGTACGTCTAGTTTCATCTCCCCAGAAAGAAACAATGGAAATTCGGACAGGTATGATTGCGACGACTCTTCCATTGTTCGACGGACTTGATCAATTGGTAGACTGTTAAGCCGCGATCGCATGTGCGCTGGGATCAAATTGCTGTATTGAACCAGATGCCTCAACGTTCTATGATCCGAAAATCAGAAATTAAGAATCTCTGCGCGCATTTCACGTTCAAATGCTACACCCTTTACCTGTCAATGATACGATCCAAACTGCTCAATTCTGGTAGCAAACAAGTCAAATAAAAGCAAAGAGGTTTAGGTATCTGTAACAAAAATCATGCCCGATTCCTGTTTCTATCAGTTGAAACCACCCGCGACGTACCATAGAAACCGAAGTCGCCCGTGTGTATAATATACTGTGCATTTGTATCTTGTGCCAGTTGATTTAACTGCGAAATGTTACCTGTCAATAAAAAAGTTAAACAATATTAGATTGCGCCATCTTGTAAAAGGAGAGATTATAAAAAAAATAAAGGGGGGTTTGAGAGAGATCACCTCGAATGTCTGCTGTGCATAAAATGCGTTTCCCTCCACAGGTCATTACATTAGTACCGTTGACATTGGAGGATGTACTGGCTGCTGATGGAACCGGACTGCCGTTCATGGTTTATGTTACAAATACAAAGGAATGAAAAAGATGAGGAACAAGAGAAAGGAAAAATAGGGGGGAGGGGTCGTTGCGGACATTGAACATTGGCGGTAGGCCGTTTTCTTAAGGTAGACTTGGTTCACCCGTCCCTTTTTCCCTTTATTTCTGCTTTTTGGAGGATGCTCAATGTTTAGGATAATAAAGTACTAATACCACTATGGCACTTCTTTTTGCATTAAACATAAAATCAAGTATTTGTCTTGTCAAACTAGAGAAGCCAAACGCCAAATGAGTCAATCGATCATTGCAACCTATCGGACTTTGTAAGCCAATCAGACAAGAGTGGTGACATTAATTGGCAGACGCGGGTGTTGCCCGTTTAACACCCTGTGATGGATCGGAACTCAACTCAGGGCACACACTACAAAATAAGGCAAGCTCTCTTTTCTTTTATGGCAGGTCATTCGTTGACTTCACGTTCAAGCATCCCATCTCTCTCTTGCCCTCACGTTCAACTGCAAGAAAGACAATGAATAACTGCATTCCCGATAGCCTTCGTTTGTTTTTCAGTGACAGAACAACCTGTCACATCTCGAGAGGAATGCTTATTATCAGGAACAAAGTATTGTAATGCGTGCAAGCCAAAAACACCAATATAAGAAAAACAGCTCATGTTCTTTCACAAAATCAGAATCGAGGATTTTTTTTCTTTTTTTTAGAAAAAAGGAAGCATTCCATTGTTCAGCTGGGATATGCTAGACAAAAGGAGAGGAAAGCAAAACCCTGTGCTTAGAACTTCAAAGCGTGGGGGAACTGACCCTTGGACAGGCTGAAGGTGGAAGCCAAGTACTGACGGAGCAAGGGAGTCTTGATGGCAATATCAATAATGGCCTTGTCAATAGCCTTCTGGTCAGCAGCCTTGGATTCAGGGAAAGCAGCCTTCTTGTTCTACAAAGAATAGGATAAAGAGGCGTGCATTAATTTCCTTACTTCAATCCAAGCATTCCTATTTTTCTTTTGCCCTTTACCTCCTCAGATTCCAAGAACTTCTTATCCTTGGCACCAGCAGCCTTCTTGAAGTAGGCGTCATTGAACTTAGCATCCAACTAGAAGAGAAAAAAGTTAATTGTCTAAACTGAGATCCATTTAAGCCTTGCTAATTACCTTGACAGCAGAGATATCAATCTTAGTGGAAGTAGCAATAACGTAGGCCTGGTTCACACGTCTGAGAGGAACACCATTGATCTTGAAAGGACCGGTGACGAGCAACAAACCACTGTCAAGCTGCTTCAAAACGACGACGCGCTTTCCACGGTAGCGACCGGCCAAGAGGATAACGACGGTACCGGGGGTGATAGAAGCACGGAGGGAGGCAGGTTTAGCAACCTTGCGGGATTTCTTGGGCTGGGGAACATCCTCAGCAGGGTAGAAACGGGAAGCCTTTTGGGCAGGAATGGTGCGCTTGGCACCGTTCTTAGCACCCTTCACCTCCTTCACTTTGTCAGCCACAGCCTGCTTGACAGGAGCAGCCACGGCCTTCTTCTGACGCTTGTGCAGAGCCTTCTTGGCGTAAACAGTCGAACGGCTGTAACGAGAGACGCCGGGAACAAGGAAGCTGTTTCTGGGTGCGTGGGCCATCGTAGCTAAAAAGAGAAATAGCGATTAACCAAAAGGAAACTAAACTGAATCCCATCTAAATCCAACATGTGTTTTATTTTGATTCAATTCGCAATATCATCGAGTGCTGCTGAACAGGCGTCTGATGCTGTTCCATCCGATTCCTCTTTTCTTTTTGGTACTAAATTATGACCCAGGTTACTGTGCGAGACGAACTTTTTTTTGGGTCGGCGTATCCGCAAGCTGATAATACATCATCCACTCCCCTATTTCATCCATCCATCCGTCCACCGTATAAGTGATATATACCTTTTTTATTTGTTAAGAAAGAGGGTGTTCTCAGTGGTCGCCAGGTCCTGTTCAGCTTTACCGAGGGCGGCCAAAGCTCTCGCCCCTCCATCACACCCAGCGTAACTGGATGGTCCGGAGCGCAACGCCTGGAATAGACAAATCTCCGCTCAACCCAAAAAAATTGAACCGACCTTTGACCTCTCTCTCCTTTTCCTTCTCCTCATGGATAGTGTGTTCACTTGCATTCATTGGGAATCATCCGACCTTCCTCTTCTGGCAGACAACTGGATTGGGCAATATATGGACGATGATGAAGTGGTCGTACCGGAAGAGTATGTTGAAGCACAACACGATGACGAACCCATAGTCGAATTAAAAACGAAAAAGTCAAAGAAGAAAGAATGGATCCACAATCCTGCTGAAGACTGAACGGTCTCTCTCATTCGGCTCCTTAAAGTCCATTGCAGTATCGTCATAGTCCGTAACCGAGCTATCTCTTTTAAAAAGAGGAATGCACGCTTAGGCGCGACAATCCTAAAGCGCCTGCAACAGAAAAAAGGCCACGGTTTAACTACTCACTGACAGTGAATGCACCATTTCTATACAATTTACCTTGAATTTTACTGTGATGGAAACATATCACATGAGGGCAAGATGGTATATAACAATAAAGAAGAGCATGATCGCCATAACTAGTTCGATGCGTAAGGAGTCAATGAAGTTATTTCTGGTCATAAGGCGTTACCTGGATATAATCGTAAAGGGATCCACCCATTTGATTCGAGACGATGCAAGCGCAGCCGAATGGTAGTCAAAAACCCTATATGATCGCCCACTTGTGCTGCCATTTCTCTGACTTTGTCATGGTGTTGCCGAAAAGCTACTCTGGATTGTTCTAACTGCTGTCTCACCGCTTTTAATTGTTGACGGGGCAAGATATCCGCATATTCGACTGTCTCTTGTAAAGTTACCATGGACTCATCCAATTGCGCGAGATCCTGTGTGTATTCCTTGATAATGGCTTTTGCTTCCGTTATCCGATCAGACAACTGATTGATCTGCTCCAAACGTTGCTGAATCAACTGAGCATAGTGTTCAATCATAAAATGCGCTGTATAAGATTGGCTTTTGCTGAATCGAACAAATGAGATATCATGTTAGCCGGTAATAGAAGCAGTTGCGTTAGATTGTTTCCTAACCTGTCATTATCGAAGTTTCTATTAGGGCCAGGCGTGCCCACCAGTAGCTGTGTCTCCTGTACCAGTTTGACCAAATTCAGAAACATCTTCTTGTCAGTTGCACAGCGCGCTCTTAGCAAAATATAGCCAAGTTCTGATTTAAGAACAATATCCGTTTTGCCCGCGTCCTTCGTGCAGTTTATGTTGGAAGGGCACACGCTGATCCATCCGTCACGTATTCGACGTTCGGTCGCAATAATTTGACTGAGACTAACAGGTGGCGGCACGCTGTTGTGCTCCTGATGCTGATGCTTATTATAATTGAAGCTGTTCTCTTCGTCTTCGTCCTGTTCTGGCTGCTCTTCTTCCTCTTCTTCTTCTGTAGCCAATGCAAGGGTATGCTTCCATAAGCGAAACATACCGGGAATCCCGTTCTTCTGCTTTTGCGGACTAGTTTGTGATGGATGGCGTGGAAGAGGTGCATGATTGTAATAAAGAAATGCAGCACGCGATCGCACGGGCAAAAGAAGAATGGCATGGTCTAGTACACGAACAAGTACATGGCATTGTTGCGCTGGCCACCGAAAGCAAAAAGTATACATTGTCTCTTTGTCAAAGGGCGTTCTGGTGGCATGACTATATTTCACTGGAGCGATCGGTTGGCTGTGCATGTCAGAGGGAAGCATCGTTGTCGTGTGAAGAAAAGGCAAGAACTGAAGTCCGCATTTTTGTCGCTCCGTATTGTGCACATAGAAAGCGGTAAATACGTGCACTCGAACAACTGACGCGACAAGGCATGTAAGCGAAAGGTCTATGTGGACCACTTAAACATAACCTGCTATTGTGCTCGAGAACCTGGCGTGGTACCTCAATAAACGGAAATTTTTGACACCTAACCACAATCAGATAATGTGCAGTCTGGAAAAAGTCGTGGTACAAACAATAGATCACGCGCCATCAGTATCAGAAGTAGCTTAACGCTCTTTCGTTCCCGCTGCCTTTATTTTATCTTGTATTATAAACTTTTTAACAAAGCTTTAATGAGGTTTTGACTTGATCTTGTTGCTGTTATAGACGTGGTAAAACTGGTTACAAGGGCATTGCGCCTTAAGTATTACTGAAAACGAAGACAACCTACTAGCGGTTGACATTTTCTGAAGACAATCAAGGGGAAAGAAAAGACTCGTTTGCATTGGGCACTGCCAGCCATAGTCAAGATGGCGACAGTAAACAAGTATATTACTTCAAAATTTATAAACGTTGAAAAAAAAAGAGTAGTTATATTTACATGGGAAACAGCTGCTAGATATAAATAAAAACTAAAAGAACCATATACAATAAAAAGAGAGAGAGAGAGAGAGAAAGAACAAAAAAATTACATTCATAGAAGAAGGTGGAGAGATAGGTGTCATAACAGCGAAGCGAGAAAGAGAGAGAGAGAGAGAGAAGATATAGAGAAAGGGTGTTGTTGTTGTTTGGGATTTAACTAGAAGAAGTAGTGATAATGGACCATTGACCAACATGGTCATCCGCGTTGAGATCGTAAGTCAAGGCTTTTCCAGAACGATAGACCACGCCATCGTGACGCACCAGTAGCAAGGGCCATTCAGCATACCTTGAACCCAGTTCCATATGACTCAGCAAAGTCTTTGGATCTGGCAATTCAAGCGAGAGATGCATTTGTGATTGTTCTTGAAGAACGTGCGGTTTTAATGGTCCATGTGTTCCAACCCAGAAATCCAGCAGGCGTGGTGTTGGAAGCATTTGCATCAGATTTTGACCGGTGATGTCGATCGTATGAGAAGGATTGTAGCGTACAACAGAGAGTACCGGGAAAGGTACGATAGATCGTGGTGGGGACGGAGGTGGGGAGGGCTGAGAATAACGAGTGAAACTGGGTTGTGGTTCCGGTCGAAAGCATTCTTCAGGCTCCAGAAAACTGTATTCGAATTTGGCGATACCGACAATGGTCCAGCAGTGGTAGTCGTCCAGTTCTTCCACAAAGGATTGGTCTTTGTCCATTTGTACCTTGCGAGAAGGAGAGAAATCTAACCAGGCATTGGCCGGGTTATTCTCCACCGTTGTATTTCCTCCAGCGGTGGTGGTCTTGCTTGCCGCACTGAGATACATGGTCTTGTCGGAAGCGAGCTGAAGTGCGATCTTCTGCATCTGACTGACGGGTCCAAAGGCAGAGGGGACGACATGACCTTTATCGACCTTACAGACAATCATGGGCGGTGAAGTCACGCCTGTTTGGGTGTCTCTAAGGACGATCTCGGTTCCGTACATGATTGGGGCAGAAGCCGAGGGTGTACCCGTTCGGCCAGGCATAGTAAGTGAATTATTGCGATGGCGACTTGTCGAAGGGTTGTTGTTATTGTTGATATTGCTAGCTTGGCGGATGACGATGATATCAAACGCGGACCAGGATCCGTTTTTGGCGCAGAGTCGATTATCTTCGGATGTCATGTATTTTGTTCGTACCGTCTGAGAGTTGATTCGGTTGAACAGCGAGACATGTGAGTTCGCAAGGATACAGGACGAGACATTGCGTGCTTTGGCTGTTTTCTTGGAAGGCTTTGAAATGATAGAAACTGGGCCAGAGAAAAAGGTGGCATAGGGCAACTGAGCAGATGAAGAAGCACCTGTTGGTCCAGCAGATGGTGGCGGTGTCGAAGCCGATGGAGGAGGATGACTCAGGCTAACTCGAAGACAGAATTGTTTTGCCTTTGCAGTGCCTGTGACATGAAGGTATTTGAAGCTTCCATGCATATCTCCATTCAGGACGGTGCGTTGTTCTACAGGTCGTTCGCCGGCTTCGCTAATGATGGCTACGGAAACAGCGAGACCGTCTGATCGTTGATCTGCTGACCGAATGGAAACGACAGGTGGTGGACATAGAAAACGTTTCTCGGAGCCATAGGACTTTTGTGCTACAGCAGCATGGAGGCAAGTGATGGTCATCATGCGCTGAGGTTGTTGTGGAGATACAGCGACGGGTGAAGGCGGGGAAGCAGCCGGTCGTGGGGGAGGAATGATAATGGTATTTTCGCGCATGTCACGACGGACCTTGAAGGAGCGGTATTCTTCCATAGGTTCGATTTGACGACGTTTGAGTGGTGATTCTTGTTTTGAGAGTAGGTCAGAGATACTGACATTGGATGTAGGATAAGTGTGATTGTAATGTTGACCGTTATTATCCAAAATTGCTTCGATGGACATTGCGTCTCGTTTTAGTGGACTTGGTAGATGGATAGGATGTGCGCTGTCGATGGCGGATAGAAGGGAATCCATTGGTGACATACCAATGAATTGTAATTTTTTACTTGTACCGTAAGCTTGTCCAGAAATGACGTGCTCCATTTAAACAAAGAAGGATAAACTAGAAGAAGAGTAGGGGGGGAAGAGGTGTAAAGGAGAATAAGAAAATAAATAATAACAAAAAAAGAAGAAGAAGAAGAGAGAGGGAGACTTTTTTTGTGGGTTAGTTTCTCTCCCACGATTTATACAGAAAAATGGATTTGTGTTGCGTGTAACGAAAATAACAAGGAGCAGGAGTAAAGGGATTTGATAAGATGTATATTTCGATCTTATCACGTGTGATTTTCGGACTAAATCTTCCCTCTTCTTTTTCCCACCCATACTCTTTCCCAGGGAGGAAATAAAGAAAAAAGTTCCTGCAACTCGGATTGAAAAATAAAAAGACTATACCAATGTCTCATCAACAAAAAGTAACTCTACGTAATTCAACGAATTCATTGAAGAGGTAGTATATAGGGTGAAGCATGGGTAAAAAGATAGGAAAACCGAATACGTTTGCTGACAGAACCAAATGTAAAAAAAAAAAAAAAAAAAAAAAAAAAGAGATCTACTAAGCTCCATCATCTAGGTTGAAAAAAGGAAACCAAAGATGGTAATGATAAGGCATTACGATCTTATTCGCCTTTGGTTTTGACAGAAGCAGTGTGACGTGATTTTAGATTTGCCTCATTTGGTTGAAGATATGGTCGCAATCGCATCACGCTCCAATTTGCCAACCAAATCCTTGCCTTATTCGTGGGCGTGAGAAAAACAAGGACGAGATAAGGTCGGACCTCGAATTCATACCCAAATATCGCATGGCCACCCAATAGCCAAACAAGGGATTCGGTATTTCTTTTGTATTCATTTTTTTTCTTGTTGTTGTTGTTGGTTCGATGTGTCTATCTTGAAATGAAAAATGCGGGAAAACGGGATAGTCTAAAGAAAATAAAGATACGTCTATAAAAGGGTTATGTACAAAAAGGAAAGTTTTCTTGGTTCTGTTCGCGTTCCGTTGCTTATGTCACCAGAAATCCTCCGGCAATTTCAAGTTCATCGTTGATTTCTTTCAAAAGATCAATACCCGATGACAAAGGTCGTTTATCCAGCAACTGAGGACACAAGTATCTTTGCTCCTGTTCTCTCATTGCATCACGGTAACATCTATATTTGTCCACTTCTAACTCAAGGTACTGTTTTTTGGATTCCCAGTTACTGCCAATCCGAGGGTATTTGCTTGTTAACTATTGTATACAATAGAGTGAGTGCATTTTAGTCATTTGTTACAGGCTTTTATTATTTATAGTTGGATGTCTTACCGATTGTATTGTTTTTTGCATATGAAGATGATGATCGAGGTCACGTTTCAAGAGATCTAAATGTTGTTCGATCGTCTCCAATGTCTGATATGCTTCTTTTCCCACGGATACAAGGTTTGTTGTTGTCAAAGGCACTATCCATTTATCGATATGGTCTATATCTTGACTCTCCAAAAGATGGGGCTCCCAACCGTAACATTTCGTGTTGCTGACGCCATGTCGCACAATTTTGCTTTGAAGAGCAGCCCAGTAATTACATTGACTGATCCACTTCTTGGCATCACTTTCAGACACACAATCAATGATAAACTTAGTGTTGTTCATAGATTGAATCACAATCATATTGGGACGATGGTCCTCTTCATGATATACACGCGTGATACTGTACGCAAGAGAAACTGTCTACTCCAGTCCGTAAAAAAAAAGGGGACTCGTTACCTCTTGTTTATCCCTTGGTTGTTTTGGGAGCTAATAAAGAACTTACCGTGTGTTTATAGGGTGATTTGAAATGCAGTGAACCTTGGTCAAGTGTCACCAAACATTCTTCCCATTCCTTCATTGAGGACGACAACCTTTTGCACATCAGTCGTTTTTCTATGGTTGGACCATCCTTTTTCTCACGATGATTCTCCATTGATGAATCGTCACCTGATGAAGCTGCCTGTTGAAAGTTTAACAAAAAGTCGCTCAAAAAGAAATCACGCTATAAAAGAAGTGAAACTCACGGAATGCTTTGCCACACTTTCATTCGTTGTACTACGTTGCTTCAAGGATCCCATTCTTTGCAATAATGTTGGCTTCGGCTTTTCTTCCTGATTGAGAGATTGTACAATGCCTTTCTGCTTTACAGAATAGTACAACTCCTACAAAAGGAAAAAGCCCTTTAGCGGCTGAGTCATGACCTAACCCTTCCATTGTCCCATTGTCAAACCTTTAAGCATTCATCCATTTCTTCTTGCCAATTAAACAAGCCACCACATCGTTCAATAGCATCTTTTGAAGACCCAATATGGTCAAGCACAGTTCGCATGGTGTTTCGACAGAAAGCAGTACGATTCATCCGAGTATGACCACCATGAATAACGTGTAAGTCCGTATTCAACAACATGAGCGAATAAACCACAGCATGAACAACAACTAGAAAACAATCTTTCCTTCAGCAAAAAATGCATCAAGTCAGTTCACTCTTATTCTTACCTGCGCTTCCATATATCGCGTTTTGATTGCAGTCATGGTATCGATGGGCAAATACTTCTAGAATGCGATCAATTTGCTGGGCTTCGGCTTTGAAATAAACTTTGTTGCAGAGTTTCCTAATCTAACCATCTTAATCAAACCCTTGGTCATGAAGAAAATCAGGAAAATCATATAAAGAAAGCAAGTAGATACCTGAATGCTTCATCCAGTCGCATATCGGTAAAGTCAAATCGCTTGACATAGTGTTGGAGTACTCGACGGTGAAATGGATCACTGTAACACAACGGGAGTATAAGCATACTTTGAACGGTAACAAAGCGGTAACATACGGTTGTCCAAGGTAGGATGCCATAGAAACTTTGGGCAAGAATGTCTCATCCCCTTCCCATAAGGCGTCCACAGCATCTCGAATCTCCTGTTCTTGGCGAGGTGCGTCCAAAACTTCGTTCAATTGCCCAAAGATCTCGTTGTCATTGTTCCACAATTCTTTAGGGTTGACCCAACTAACCCGAAAGAACGAGCTACGTTTCCATTCTAATAGAGTATTGGTCACATCTTCCTCCGGCTTTGGTGCGTTGATGTTCAAGGGCGATTGGACTATATTGTCTGTGCTCGTGCTGACCGGACTTTTTCCATCCGATGTTGGTGATATGCTCCCTAAACTGGGCTTTGCAGAAATGGGAGAAGATCTTGGACTCTGTGCATGACGTGAATTTCCTGTCGTAGAATTCAAACTGGATGAACGAACGGGTGGCTGGATTCGTGCCACAGTAAGGGTTGCCGTGGTGCCATGCCGTTTAAGGCTCCTGGTTCCTTGCAATGGCTGAAACAAAATAAGAATAAAATGGTTAGCCTAGGCATAGATTCTATCGTTTGTCATTGGTCAGGTCATATAAGATGGGTGGTTGACCTAACCCCTTTGATCAACTCCCCATCGATTAATACGAGATAACAAGAGAGAAGGGGATTCACAAAAGAAAAGTATTTATCGCTATATGATTTCTTTTCTTTTTTACCTGAATAAGGTCTGGGGTTGACCGAGATGCGGCTTCTGGCCAAAGATGTCCGACAGAGAGTTCGTTTGAGCTTTGGTATTCTTCTAATGAAGCAGCCGGTGTTACATTGGGTGTGAATGAACGAGAACGGCGCCGACGATGTGCGAGCGATTGACTTCGTTTTGGTGGAGAAAGAAGCATTTATCAGAGTGAAAAAGAACAGAAAATGGTAGAAAGAGAGAAACGTAATAAAGCTGAAGTCCAAAGTAAGAAGAAAAGAAAGGTTGATTTTTAATTTAGGATATTCTGCTGCTTTTCGAATTGAGGTTGTACGACGGATTGATTGAGTTACAAATGCATATCAATTAGGAGGAATCCCGAAAGTTGAGACGTTTAGTATCTCAAAGGAAATCAAAGACACACCTTTAAACTTAGATGAACATAGAAATAATGAATTCTTTCTTAAACATGTCAACTGATACAGACGAGTTAAATACTAGCCATTGCAAATCTTCCCTCCCTTCTGAAAATAGGACTGTCACTAGGGCAGAAATGGAAACAGAACACGATGTATTCATACAAATCACCCATAACAACAAAACAGATTAACCACAACGCACAGATCTTAGCCGGGATCGTAGTAAACACTTATTAACTCAGACACGTGGCTAGAACCTGAGAAACACCATCATCTGCTAGATAATGAACCAAATAAACACATCAAGGAGCAAAAGTAATCGGAAAATGAAATGTCAAAGACTTTGATTATCTTAAAGAAAACATCGCCCTCCCTTAAACTTGCCAACTCTTACCAAATCCGATGTGGGGCTACTAGAAAGGGAAGATTAGGTGATACTTGGTCATCAAATAGTCAATAAGCACTTTCCTTAGCATAGCTTCAACGTTCCAAAACTACAGCATTGGGTTACACGATGCGTTTCCATGTATTTGGTTGTCAAGCGAGTCGGAGCTTTTCTTTGAAATGTTACTCACGGCCCAATCTTGCTGTACTATGTTGCTATGCTATGCCCCGGGAAAACGAACCCAGTATGCTCCGACAACAGTTGCATGGTGTGTATGATTAAGAGAAGGTAATGAAACAACAACAACAACAATATGCTACACTCCGGTTTTCCCCGCCTTTCTGGTTAATATTAGTCACAGTCGTGAATGCAAAACAAGGATGCAGCCTATCCTTTGCCTAAAAACAACGATTGGTTTTGATGAACGTAATCTATCAAAACGCATAATTCAATCTCAAACTGCATGCACACTGCTAGAGCTTCCAGGAGAAATCCGAGTAGACGCTACCATTTTCCTGTCCTAAGCTGGCATTTGAGCTTCCGACCAGGGGGATATGTACTTGAAAAATATTCCGTCAATATTAATGCAAGCATATCCGTTCTGTGAATCGCAACGTATATGCGAACTCAAAACAGTACACACCATTACAGATAGAGTGTGGCTACCAGGCCATGCTCAAAGAATAATATTGGTATTGTAGACAGCAAATGGGAACACAGCACAAACTATGCTCTGCAGTCGCGCTATTTGTAATTATCCAAGTGACACGTTTTGAAGCAAAAACAAGGCAGATTGAATTTGATTTAATATAAAAAATAAGAGATTGTGTTTTGCTTACAATAGATAAATTATATAAACGTATCGTTGACTGTAATTAGACGTAGAGGAAAAGGGATGAGGAGAAGGGTGAGCAAAGTAAGGACATTCTTTGCATAATTAAGTTAGGCCAATGCCTCTTTCTTTTCGTCTGAATGTTCAGAAATGTTGGCCGGCTCGGTTATGGAATCTGTAGGTTTTTTCTTGTCGGCATCCCAAACAAAAAGAGATTTGGTTGAAAAAGTGATATCGAGTTCTTCCAAAGTCTTATTGCTCGTCTCGGGATAGAGAGCCCAAACAACAGGGATAGTCAGGAAATTGAAACCGGCGAAGATCAAAAAGGTAGCCCAACCAATGGAACCAAGCATAGGAGGGGTCACTTCCATCACCAGAGCATTACCAACAGACCAGCCAACCACGCTCCAGGCGCCGCCTTTTGCTCGGACATTCGTTGGATAGATTTCAACCTAGACATTTTCGAAATTAGTATTCTCTGGTGAAGGAAAGACAAAGACTATGCATACCGGATAGAGCCAAGGTACAGTCAGCCATGTCATACCGAAGAAACCGGTATAGAGGAAGACAAAGACGGTTGCTCCGATACCATAGCCTTGGGGATTTTGCGCCATGATCTCTGGCTTGGTCAAAACACCGACCATCAGCAACGCAATTCCTTGGCAGACTGCACCATAGAATAAGGTAAATCGACGACCCCAACGATCCAAAGTGAAGACAGCAACGAGGGTACAGAGCATATAGAACACATTGTTAATCCCAGACAACAGTTGAGCAGTTTGATCTGAGAAGCCTGCACGGCCGAAAACGACTGGAGCATAAACTGTCACAACGCCTATACCAGTGAGCTCCTGCATAATCTGCAACCAGATAGAAAGATGGACGCGACGTGGTATATTCAGCTTGTCGTACTTGAAAAGCATGCTAAAGTAGCCAGGTTCGCCACCCTCAGTGGCATCGAGCCGAATAGCTTCCAGGATTTGATTATACTCCCGCTGAACTTCAGGATGGTTCGGATCGCCATCACCACGCAAGGCCGCAAGGATAGCCAGACCCTCTTCTTGACGACCTTTCTTCAAAAGCCATCTCGGTGATTCTGGGAAGAAATTGATACCAACGGCTAGAATGACAAGAGGCACCATTTGGAAGGCAATTGGAAATCGCCAGCGAAGACCACCTTCAGTAAAGCTCATACCATAGTCAAGCCAATAGGCCACAACGACACCAAAGATATTAAGGGTAAATTCAGCGGCGATAAACATGCCACGTGAGGTGTGATGGGATGTTTCGGCGCTCCAAACAGGAACAATAGCATTTCTGTCAAAAAAAAAGAGATCATATGGTTAGACACACTATGAAAAGTAAGAAGAAAAGTGTCGCCAACTTACAAGTGACCAGTGCCAATACCGGTGATAATTCGCGCACAGATCATCCATGCGACGTTTTCAGCAGCTGTTTGCAAGGCAGCACCAAAAATCGCAAAAGCACAACCAACGATCACGGTGCGGATACGCCCGATATGATCGCCAATGTATCCACCCATAAGGGCACCAATTAATGTGCCCACATAATAGACCGCCACAATACCGCCTAAAAGTGCCTCCTTGGATTGCAGTCCCATCAGCTCAATATAGTCTGGCGATATGTTGACACCACTCATCACGCCTTGATCATACTAGACAAATTTCCTGGTCAGAACATAATTGGAAAAGCACCAACAAACAAATCAAATAGTTACGCCAAAGAAAAAGATGCTGAGTCCTGCAGCAAGATTGATAGCCAACATCAGGCTTTCGCCTGTGTAATGCCGATATAAGTTATAAAGTCGCATAGGAAGGTGCAGTTGATGAACTGGTCAAAGACCGAGTCCTCTTATATATATACTTTTTGGATGCTTGTGGGGAAACGGAAACGGAAAAAAAAATTAAACGACCGCTAATGACATCATTTGCCCTGCCTTTCACTTGGAAAAGCCATCTTCTATCGTTATCATGACCATGTAAGCAATTCCCACCGCACCATACCAACAAAAAGAATCGTCCGCCGTTAGGACACCGTACATCTATATAATAGTCATTACTTGCAACAATGCGGGGGTGAATTAGAAGAAGACAAAATAGCGGGGAAATACAGAATGGACGTGTGAGACCAACAGTTGATTGGTTATTAATTCTCCGGTGTCTTGAACCTTAAACTCTTCTTCTCTTCTCCATTTGCGGATTTTAGGATTTCATTTATGAGGATTGGGATGGCCCTCTCTGCAGAAGAAGAAAGAATGAGACACATTGAGACAGATAGTTTATAGAAAGAATGTCTAGACTTGAATGTCTCACCAGTCGGGTGGCGGTATTAAAACGCGTCAGTAAGGCTTAATTGATTTGATAAAATGGTCGGCGTCGCCAATCGAGATGAGCTGATTCACACACACACACAGAGAGAACAAAAAGCTTTACTTTCTTGTTACACATTCGATTGGTTCGTTCATGGAGGGCCAATAGGAGAATTCTTTACAGCCTAAAAGGCATGGAGCCACAAAAAAAAAGATTGACCTGTCAGGGAAACGAGGATCATGTTACCCGGTCAATTACCCGATTACCAAAGCAAAAGAAAGACTTCCTTTACCTTGAAACTGAGGATTCATTATCAATCATCTTTCATTATGTCAATGTGAGCGAAACATGAACTTGGCACAAGTAGACAAAGTCTAAATGAACGTTGTATACCAGGCTACTTACATTTACACATGTCAATTGGTAGTGCAAAAATGTATTGCCGAGGACCGGACACAGGCATGCTTATTTGCGTACCCCACATTTCCTGTCAGCTTTCTTTTTTTTTTTGTTTTGTTTTGGTTTTTTTTTTTATTGGGACGCGGCTCTCTGAAAGTTTGAATCAAGGTGCATATTATTAAGGTCCCGAAAAGTGTCTCAGGTACGCACCTAACCCTATGGATAAGGGTGTCTCAATAAAGACGTAACCTAGTCCCCACTAAAACCTTGTAGCTTGGTCATCGTGTAGCACGCCCATGGTTTACTCGGCTTTTTGCGAGCAAAAAATTAGTCACTAGTGCAGCTATCGTCTGGTAAAAAAAAAATAAAAATAAAAGAACCGTCAAAGAATGGTGATCGATGCGAGAAAGAGCCAGCAACATGCATTCAGCATCCCATCCTTGTGTCGGAGTTTGTCAATTGTTGCAAGCGCATAGCACTCATATTGGATCACTTAGCTTTCTTAACAGTGCAAATAGAGAATACGGATGTTGGGTATTTTAGCGTTTTGTTCCGAGTTTAGACAACCAACACTTATTTACGTTTAATCCAAAAAAACATGCGATTCCTTTCGGACCTTTAATGAATGCGATGAGGTCTTCTTCTCGTAGTGAGTAGTACCACAGACGCATCTACCGCAGATAGGCTCTGGTTGAAACGGAGGGCAAGCGCTTCCATACCGCATGTCTCCGTGTTGTGCTGGCTACTGCTGGCAGAATGGGCGATTTGGATCCTTGGACTATGCGGAGTTCCTGTTGCAAGCGGTTTGTCTGAGTTAAGCATTAGACAGAGAGATAACAGGAGTCTCGGAACAGCATGTTTATCTGATCGGTAATCAGGTACGATCGGCTAGATGAAGATGGTAAACATGCTATCGCCGACGCTTTGCCTCTGTATCTAAAAGGTCCATATCGACGTCTTCTAGCTTAACATGGAATAAACGTGTTTAAATACAAATACATTGACTGATCAGATTGGTGACAAGTTTTCGCCAGTATTGTTTTAAGTTAGATAGGATGAACCGCACATAATTCTATACATAAGTTTATTTTTGCTTTTGCTGTTGTAGTACCTTTGTCTAATCCGAGAACGGGTCATATCGGTCCCTGGAAATCTCCGAGAGTAAGTTCGATAGAAATGGCCAAATGTCATATGGCAAAAACAAGAACCTCAGCTGTTTAATAATGAATAACTAAATTGCTTAGATTGTTTGCAAACAGGCGATAATCGTATGAGTGGCGTGATCCCAACACACTGTCCATTGGGAAAAAAAAAAAGAGGTGTGTTATAAAAAGGCAACCACCGTCACAGGATGTTTCATGCAAAAAAAAATCGTATATATAAAGGCGCATTGAATTTTTTTTTGGTCCGTTTCAATACATTTCATATCCTTTCCATTTCTTTTTTTTTCTTTTTCCTATTTGATACAAGTATGACACAACCACATTCGAAAGAAGTACGCGATCCGATTTTGGAAGACGATCATTTTTCATTACGATACGGCAACCCCATCCAAGTGATCCATGATACACCACGGCACACGATCGATACATTTGAACCAAGTGACCCATATGTTCCGGCACCCGTTGTTGCCATGCTAGGAACGGAAAAACGAGAAGAACACAAAACGCTGAAAAAGAGTTCAAGTTTCATTCGAGACACAACTAGCTTTGCAGACTTTTGTCACAAAGATGGTGGTGTGACAGAGATCGACCATGAACCCCTAGTCGAGAACAAACAATGAAAAAGAAAAATATGAGGGATGAGATACCCTCGACATCTTGCATTTACTCTTAATTATCCTTGTACCTTTATCCTTTTTTTTTTTTTTTGGTATATTGCATCGGATGTCAAAAATACATTTAGCCCTTTTGAATCGGTTGCTTGGATTTTAAATGGAAAGCTGTCTCTCTGTAAACGTGCGTGCGTGCGTGTAGAAAACAAAGCCAGTTCGTTTCCTATTTGGTCATCGTTTTGCAACCGTGTGTATCTCATTTCTGTGCTCCAGCGCATCGGAAGCGTACCCGTCATTGCCATCATCCTTATCGATGTATGTAAAGCATAAGGATGATCACTCAACTTTTTCTTCTATATCGCTGGTTTGTGAAACAAAGGACTCGTGTGTAGGAATAGGAATGGCTTTTGTTTTGTTATGCGTTCGAAGTCAAAGTCTTAGATTTCCGCTGGCCAAAGTATGAAAAATGCCATTGAGAGAAAATCACATTGTAAATAGGGAAAGCAGTGACATGGATCGGCAATAGTCTCCAAAAAGCAATGATTAATGTGGGGTGGGGTTTATGCAGCAGGGGGCTGCTGTTGGGTATAGGTTACGCTAACGTGTACTAGCCTCTTTGTCAAAGCCCACGCCCAGTCTCTGTCGATGGAAAAGACATTACGGAAAGTCATAGGATACAAGCGTTCCTAGGAAGAAGTTAGGGTAACAGTGCACGAGTTGCACAATCAATCAACCAGCGTATGAAGCTGGTAATGTGATTTTTTGTCGGTATATGAGGAGAAAAATAAACTTGTGAACTTGTTTCGCAAAAAGGGAATATCTCCGCTTTGGAGAACAAAGGGCACCGCCATCCTACTTTAAGTCTGTGAGTATAAAGTCAGGAATTTAAATAGCAAAGCTACAGAGAAGTGCAGTATTCAATGAAACTGTACCAAGGAAAGAAAAAGCTGATGGTACAATATTGGAGCTACCATGGATTTGCTTTTAATAAAGTGCTGAGAGGGTATTTACATGTGATAATTTCAAGGAATCCAGACGCCACAAAATAGTAGGGCAACCAAATGACATAGATCATGGGTTCAACCGCACTTCTCCCCGAAATATAGATGTATTTGTCTCTGTTTACGTTCTCATTGCAAACAGTGTGTTGTTGGTGCGGTTTTTCTGTAAGATGCGTTAATAACATGCTGTGTCATGCGGTCTGTTGACGTGTTTCTTTTTCGATCTATTGGACAAAGGCTAATGTTTTAAAATGGTTAAAGCCGTGTTTCCCTCTTGTTTGCCGATGCACCCTATCCCATGGGAAACAGACGGCGCCATCTTCGGACCTTGCTCTGCCGGGTTTAGAGGATGTTTAGGAAGCGTTCCTGCGCCCTATTTGACTCTCCGAACTCTGTAACCCTGCAACACCTTACTAACAGCTTATTTCGTGTTTAAGCTTTTTCTGAACGTTTTCTTCCAGCTTTATCACTTCTTTCTTGTTTGCTATTTTACCCAAAAAAACAACGAACAGCAACATTATTTTGTACAGATTTCTCAGAAATATGCGAGCCGTCCTTGTTAAGCAATCAGGTTCGTCATCGTTCTACCGATGCCTAATGAGGCCATAGAGGATCAACATTAACATGACCGAACACTAGGCGATGCCTCGCAATTACATATCGGCAAGTACCCAACGCCTATGCCAACCGACTCTCAATTATTGGTCAAGGTAAAACTAGGATATAGTCTGCAGAGAAGGAAACGGGGCTTAACCTTTTCTTTTGGGTTTATTTGCACCGTAATGAATCATATCACAGATAAAGTGTTTTGCCTTGAACCGAATGGATATTGTCCAGCGTCAAGGAAATTATCCACCACCACCTGGAGCGAGCTTTATTTTAGGTGTTGAAATGTCTGGTATCGTGGAATCCGTTGGCAAAAATGGTATGGTAAAAGACCGATATGCATCATAACGCAAGTTTTTCATCTGCATCTCATCCACTTGCACGCATCTTTCAGTGACCAAGTACAAGCCAGGTGATGCTGTGTTCGGTTTGATGCCGGGTGGAGCCTATGCAGAGGTATGAAATTTTCTTAAGGAAGTGTCATGGATAGGGAAAAGAACAAGAAAAGATGTCTAAGTATGTCTTCTTTGTGTTTTAGTATGCTGTGATCGAGGAGAGCATGGCGATGCTTAAGCCAGACAGTCTGACGTTTGAACAAGCAGCAGCTATTCCGGAGACCTTTTTTACTGCTTATCAGGCTTTATTTTTTGTGGCAGAACTGAAAGCTGGTCAGGATGTTCTGATCCACGCAGGTGCATCAGGTGTCGGTATCGCCGCTATCCAACTTGCCAGACTGCATGGCGCGTAAGTTCATCCTGTGCCTTATGGAAGACCTTGGTTTTTTTTTTTTTTTTTGACAAATGTTCTATTCTGTCTCCTGGATAGTGGTCGTATCTTTGTCACTGCTGGCACGGATGAAAAGTGTAGGTTTTGCGAATCATTGGGAGCCACACGCGCCATCAATTACAAAACCGAGGACTGGGGACGCGCAGTAAGTTTTCCTCTTGGAATGAATGCTACTGGGATGGTAATCTGTATTTGTTTGTTTGTGTGTTCGCATACATAGGTTAGAGAAGCCACATCTGGTTCAGGAGTCAATGTAGTTATCGACTTTGTTGGCAAAGAATATTGGGAACAAAATTTACAGACACTTGCTGTAGATGGACGCATGGTGATATTGGCCTTCCTAAGCGGTAAGTCCCTTTTGCTCTTAGATATTCGACATCCTCAAACGTTACCGTTTAGGCAATACTATCGAAAATTCCAATCTGGGTTTGATACTCAGGAAGCGTTTAAGGGTAAGACCAACATCTGTCTTTGTTTCAAAGCAAATCAGTCTAACCGTTTGAGTACGAGAAAAGATAGAGGGATCTGCATTAAGAAGCCGGTCATTGGAATATCAGATTCGGTTGCGTGATGCGGTGTATAACCAAGTGGTTCTGGAACACCTCGCCAAACCGGACGGTGAACTCAAGTTATTCATCGATAAGGAGTTTGACTGGAAAGATATCGTTGAATGCCACAAATATCTCGAAAGCAACCAGTCCAAGGGTAAAATTGTGGTCCATGTTACCTGACATCATAAATAGACAAGAAAAGAAAAAGGGAATCCCCCGTTTGAAGAGGAAGGGGAATAGATATGAAATGGATCGCGACCATATATCCCGAAATTTTTGAGTCTCGTGATTTCATCTGACATTATTTCCTCTCTTTGTTACATCAGCAAAGTTACGTTGACCGTTTAATGTATTATTGTTTTTGTTTTACAAAATGCCCAGTTGCGATCAATGAAATCGTTCGTTTAATGCATTTATTTCTCCTGTAAAAAGAAATGAGTTCAAGTGATCTTGTTCTTAATATGAAATTATCATGTACTTACGGGAATTTCGACCTCACCAGCATCAATGGCATCGCAAAGGTCCTTGGGGCTTTGACCGTCAACAGTGCAGCCGACAGAGTTGGCAGTACCGAGGATTTCCTTGACAGTGCCCTTGAGTTCACGAGCATAGGACTTGAAACGCATGGTACGGGCGATCTCAATGACATCATCGAGGGAAATGTTGCCACTGTGCTTGACTAACATGGGCCAACCAAGGATCAGCTTCACGCTCTCTCATTTTAAGCTCTGTTTCCCTTATTCAACTTACTGTTCTTTTCCTTCTTGCGGTCTCTTGGGGGCTCCTTCAAGGCCTTGATGACCAAAGAGGAAGCGGAGGGGACAACGGAGACCTGAGCCTGACGGTTCTGGATGGTCAACTGGACGGTGACACGGAGACCCTTCCAGTCCTTGGTACCCTTGGCAATGTCTTCACCGACCTTCTTGGGAGAAAGACCCAAGGGACCGATCTTGGGAGCAAGAGCACTGGAGGCACCGACCTCACCACCTTTTCAAAATAAGAAGAAAGAAAAAAGACAGTGTGTTACGATCCAAGTTCTCATTTTGCTGATATTCAAAGGCGAAAGAAGGAGAAAAGTATGCGAGTCATTACCAGTGGCGCGAAGGTAGATAATCTTCACCTCGGTAGGATCGAACTTGGGAGGCATGCTGGTTGAAACACAGAAAATGATTTCGTTAGGTCGAGGATTCTACAGTTTTGCTGGATGTAGATGCATCCATCCAGTTTATGTGTTGTATCAATGTTTACCTGACGGATGGATTTAGAGAGAAGGAACCTTCCCTTGGCTGGCCTGCGCAGAATCCTTTTCCTCCCACCTCTGGACGCCTCGCTCCCCCACCCCCCACACTGGCCACACTCCTGTCCCTTTCGACGGGAGTCCGGACCGGACAAAGATCCAACTTCACTCAGTTTCGGAGTGGTTCATGGTCTCCGAATATGACCCAGGACGGATTCGGAGATTCTCTCAAATTCAGAAAACCTCGACCCTGTTACACGTATGGAAGATGAGTAAAGGGTTCCGTGTATTCTTTGACTTTTTATATATATTGACCTGGTCTGCCATTTTATTTATCATTACCCTCATATGGACCATGAAGATTATGATGTTGTCAATGGAAATCGTGTCCCATGCTTGTCTATAAACCTTTACATACTGTGAAGCTATATGAACAAATATCAGAAAGAATAAATGAAATGGTACAATAGACAAAAGAATGCAAGAGCAAACTGGATGACAGCAACGATAATTAGTTACCGTCCGAGGCAATGGCCCTGACCAGTGCTAGGTGCCGTTCCTTCGTGTCACCCAGCTGACAGAGTGGACGTCTGGAAACCTTTTTAAATCAACATTGGATTGACTGATGTATGGACTGAATAGATGCAGCGAGGGTTCCAGTAAGGGGACAAGTAACCTAATTTTACAGTTTTGGAAGGGTTTTCGACTGCGAGCAAGGTATAGTACGAATAAAGGAGAAATTCAGATAGATTAGGGGCAGCTCGTTCAACTGTATCTTCAACAATGATCTTAACAATTACGAAGAAAAGAAACCGCTATGTTGTGTATAGTCTGTATTGTTTACAGCGAGTCCTTGAAGAAAACCGTTTATATTGTGGAAGTATGCAAACAGTGCATGTACGGGTAGACTTTCCGAGTAAATCGTCCACAATAAAGGATGAGAGAGGCTGGATCGATATCTGCCATGAATTCAGTCGCCTTGGTGCAATGTTTACGTAGGTTTCTTTATATGAACCCGACGTTTGCCTCAGTACTTGTCTTTCAGAAGGTATCACAATAGATGGACATATAGAAGGGTATAGTATTACTGTGGATACTGGCAAAGTAAAACTAGTGACATGTGAGAGGGGGGTAAAAAAGAAGAAAACAGACAACGAAGAGACAAGGATGGGTGATAGTAATGTGCAAAATAAAGAAATATTAAGCTTTTTTTTCACATGGAATTAATGGCAGCGTCTATACTGGCCATACTTGTACCCCGGCTAAGGCGATGAGAACCTTGTATTGGGTGATTATATCCGGGGCTTGGAGGAACGCCACCATTGGGTGCCTTGAGACTGTGAAGCGATGAAGCAGAGGTGCTGCAAACGCTCAATCGCTGTTGTTGCTGTTGATGGCTATATTCCAGCAATTCCGCTTGTGATAACCGCAATGATAGTCTATGCTGACTGGGTGATCCAGGAATCCTTCGATTAGGTGCAAGCGAATGGTTTGAGCGATATGACCGAACAGATGGGGGCCTTGATGGCGGTCGAGGTTGCTTGGATAGGTCGTGCTCGTCCAAAAAGTGCTCCAAAAAGTCGATGATTAATGGCTCCTTCATAGCAGACAACTTGTACTCGCTGAACGACTAAGTCATTTCCGTTTTTAGCATTCACGCCATTTTACTATTCCTCCACGCTCTTCTTCTTGGGAACAGCACCTACCAGTTTTCCATCCCCATCGACATCGAGATCTTCGAACATGCGTGCTATTAAAGATGTGATTTCCCCGCTTTGATCTTCTTTAGAGAACGTGTTGGACTAGAAAATGTTTCTCATAAAGTGAATAAAGGACAGGACGCAGATATCTACTACCATACCAGTTGTATCATGACTCGTTCGAGTTCTTCCTTTGTTAGATATCCGTCATGATCTACATCGTACAACTTGAAGGACACTATAGCAAAACTTGGGACGTCATTTTCTATCCTTCCTTGCTGCCTGCTTTAAGTTTTCGAACCTACATTCCATTTTCTCCTCGGGCGTGCCTTTCATGAAAACGCTCAGACCATCTACGAATTCACTGTATAAGATAGATCGACATTGTTAGTACGATGGATCAACCCCGCTCCGTTTTGCATCGTATTATTACGTAAAATCCAAGGCTTTGTTGTTGTTCACATCGAATGCAGCATAGAGTCGTTTTAAGAAGGCATCGTCGTTGGAAGATACAGAAGGAACATATTTCTTGACTGTCTAAGTGTTCGCGTAGCAGGGAATTACATACATATTCAAAGAGAGAAGTCAAGCACAGGGAAAAGGCAAAAAAAAAAAAACCTTATATGAGATGACGCTTGGTCTGGTTCATCTGGGTAAACAGTTACCTCTTTGAACACGTCTTCAGTGATGCTGATCTGATCGGATTGCCTTGTAGTGGCTTCAATGTCCTGACGCAGGTCGTTTATTTCCTTTGTAGAAACTATGTAGGATAACAGCAGTGCTCATCAATTGTCTGATGCCAAACAAAAAATCCCAACAAGGACCATAACAAAAACATACAATGAGTTGCTCGAGACAGTGCTCGGTTTTCCTTGCTTTTTGTTTGTCCCATGAGCCAAATCGCTGACAGTCCCCCCTCGTTTATTGATATAAGCAACGGTCAAGCCGTAAAACCCCACAGGGCAAAATCGAGAAAATCGTCTGTGGACTTTGAAAGTGCCTGACTGAGTTGCAAAAATCGATTTGCTCCTCAAGTGAAGAAAGCACTGAGGATAAGAAAATTGGTCGATTTTTTGCAACCGAGGAAAAGTAAACGTATTGAAACGCATTTTTCTTTGTTGGCAAGGATATCCGATGTTGAAGTGCTACACTGACGGCTATCAACTTAAGTTGCAGCAGGATAAAGAACCTCTAGAGCTTTGTAAGGAAACGAGAAAAGTTGACTAGCAAATTTAACGAATATATGTCGAGCTCAACAAGGCAGCTAAGAAGGACTACAAATCCACAGAAAGCTGTCCATCTAAGGAAATGCTGACTCATTGACAAGTTTCGGTGTCACGCGTCTACAGTGCCCTATGTGGACCCTGTGAAAATAACACTCCCCATACAGTGTATCTTAATATCTAACCCTAAAGTATTTGACACACAGAATGGGGAAAAGACCATGGGATTACAACTGACGACTCCATGCTGAGGTATTGTTCGATATCATAAAGGGAGAAGGGGATGATGCAACGCGATAATACCAAATTTAAGTGTTTGACAATCCGATAGCATCACCTGAGATTGGGATAGCCTTGTAGCATCTACTGTCCGCTTTAAAAATGTTACGTGGCTACCGTTGCTACCGCTACTATTGGCATACTGTAACGATGTCCGAGGTAATGGTATCCTCTGGTTTGATCGATCTCCGCAAATGGAAATCGAAGAAATGTTGGATTGGCATTGCAGTTGTTATGACTCCCTGTAAAAATACTGCCAAAGCGCAGAAAAGATAGACATCCTGCATCTACAGTATGGGTTTAAAGGACGGATACCCTGGATAAATGCCCGTCATATGTGAGGAAGTGACCGCAGGCAACCTCAGATTCATTCATCCATTATTAGCATCGAACCATTTCTCAATTCCCAACTTTTAAATCGACTTCGCTATATCCTGAATTATTCAGGAAGCAAGCTCATTTGTATCCATTATGGCTTTTTCAGGTTGCTGAATAGTTTCAGCTTTGCCAAACAACAGCAGCCCGTGACTTTAGAAGGGTAAGGTTTCGGCAGAGATGCATCAAACTCAGGTCGGGGATACAACTGTTCAACTTCTCTTTTCCTGCCATGGACAGTGGCCCTCAAGAACAATTACTTGATGACACTAAACGCAGCAAAACTTCATCCTCATCAGTCACAAGACCATTGAAGGTTGCAACGCATCCATTTGTAATGAAGAGGTTAGTCTAAGCAAAGTCATGGTGAGGATGGGACCGGTGGGGCGAATTGAACGACCAAACAACAGTGGGTTGAAATCTTTCATGTTAAAAAGTACTTTGTGTGTGTGCTTTTAGTACAGCTGGAAAAGCCGAAGGTGCTCACAGGGAGGAAACAGAGACGCATAGTATTCGCAACGTCGTTGCTGTATTCGTTGCCAGGTTTGATGTCCATCGCGGCAATATAATTGAATGGCAGTATCCCCAAGGTAAACAGTATTGTATATTATTGTATTATTGGCTTGTTTACCTTTGTGTACCAGCAGATTTTGATCTGGATGGCGTGGAGTATCAAGCGATGTGCAGCGGGCTGCATCGCGTACAGTCGGACTTGATGTAAGCATAAAAATTCGGATCCAAACTTATCGTGACGCATTATTTTTCCAGATATTTCTCTAAATCACATTATTTCGGGCTGAGCTTCTTCAGAAATGTACCAGTTGATGGCAACAGAGGTGCTTGTATGAAAGCCGTAGGTGTGTTAGTTGTGCCGACACCAGAGACTGGAAGATGTGGAGAAGTCTGGAGACATAGCGATTATTTAAGAGAAGAATCAAGGTGAGTGGTGATAACCTCTTTCTAGAGATAAGGCAAGCAAGTTTAATGCTTTGAATAGCCGTCAAATGGATCTGTCCGCTGAAGATTACAGTTCATTAATCAACTATTACCAGCAACATCGCATCCAAGAAGAAGCCCATTTCGAATATTTCCATCACAGACGAGACGAGCCAGTTTCTGCAACCTCTCCCTTGCTTTCCCCATCTGCCACCACCAATGGTATCTTGGCCGCACTGGACGGCGAGTCTGAGGAACTTAATAGTATCAACTACCATCTTTCAAGTCATGCGGATATATCTTTAACTACAGAGACCCGAGGGTCAGGATTTTTGGGAAAAGAGTCTTCACATTTAGCTCACGAATTCCCTGAATTTGTAAGGCAATTTGGCCCAAACATATTCGTAATCTGGAAGGCCATGCTTCTTAAGAAACGAGTGATGTTTCTATCAGCTCCTCCTATGGAACGATTATGCAGTTTTGGTAAGATTATGGTCAGATTATGATTGATCTTACATGTAATAGTTTACAATACCAGCCTACTGGGGAAACTACCTTCGTCTTTGTCTAGCCGCTTGCGGGATCCGGCTAAGCAAAGTATACAACCCCTTTTCTGCGTCGGTGTCAACGATATAGCTAATCTGGAAGCAAGAAGAGGAAGCTATGTTGCATGTGAGAATTCAATTGTATATGTCCATTTTGTATATTCATTTTTTGCTGACTTAGGCACGGCGGATGCGATATTCGAAAGCAAGAATGATCTGTACGACGTTCTAGTGACTTTACCTGCACCTACGTTTAGCAATGCCCACTCTGCGACTGATACACCGGATTTATATAACAAGATGGACACGGATAAGCATTTTCCACTTTCCAGTCTGCACATCTGTCCGCAAGTTAGATCTGACTGTCGGTCAATTTGCCCAAAATACAACACAGCTGATTTTGCTCGCTTCCGTATCCTCTGGAGGATATTCAGCGCGGCGCAACAGGCCGGAGTGTTACCAAGTGAGGAAAATAACCCGCTGGACACCACGTTATCGGACATACTTTCGGGGGAGCAAAAAGACATCAAGGGCACGATTGGTGCTATGATGATGGGAGGCTGGTTCTGGTGGTATGGTCAGGAGGCAGATCGAACGAGCGCTTCAGGGAAGTCAGTGATCAATGGGTCCACTTCACAGGCATGTACCACGACTTCCTGGCAGCGGATATTTGCTGGTGCCACATCAACGCGGCGATCAAGGCCACGACGTAAACAGAAAAGGCACAATATGGCACCTGAAGAAATGCCTATGGATCCTGAAGAACAACAAGCTCTTTTGCTTGGTAGTCATGACACTTCGGATCTGATCGCCGAAGAGCAAGATGCTATTGAAATAAACAACAATGACCTGTTCAATGTGGTAGCAGCGCGCTCTTCTAATACATCTCTTCCATCAGCGCAACCAGCCAAGCAGCAGGTCTCATCTGGCGCCATTGAAAAGCTGCAAGTGGCACTAATTGGGTATATTGGATTAGATGAATTACATTTACGTTATTAACCGCTACAATTAGTTTTTTTCACTTACTCTCCTTCCACATGTTATCAACTCTGGAAACCATATTGTCACTGAACGAACAAGAGAATAGCTCTGAAATAGTAATATATCCACAGGACATGGCACGATTGGGGCTTGATGCCCAAGGCGATTCAGAATTCGTTTCTGAGCTTGCCATGTTATACTACAGCAAACAGGCACGGGTAGCTAGCTGTTTTGAAACAAGTATATGTAATTGCTGCCCGACCAAGGATAAAGGTCGTATTACCATTTGAAATAGCATAACAAAACAATTAGGATGTTTAATTTCTAACCTCAACTGTATGGTAAATATGGCACAAATACACAGTGTCGGGTTAAAGATGTATCTGCTCGCATGATATATGTTTGATCACGGGTTTTACCGCTCTAGAATTTTCTGTATTAGCTAAGCTGCTCTTATGTGTGAACTTGTTGCGAACTTTACACTAAAGCAAGCAAGCAACCTTGATTACGCCGTAGACTTCATAAGCCGGACGACGTTGCTGCTATAAGCAGCTTTACATGGATATAGTCCCAATGCCAACTGGCTAACAGTTGCAGTACACGAGCAAGATATTTCTACGGACAAAAATTTGCGGAAAGATATGATAAGTATTTGTCACCGAAGAAAGACATACAAGTAACAGCATAGATACAACAGTAATAGTCTGTCGCACAAGCAGAGATGCCAAGCAAACGATAATATTTATGTACAATAGCCAAAACGGCCGGAGATATATCATGCTATATTGATTGTGTTATGATGAGATGCGTTACGTTCTATATTAGCTTTGGAATTCTCGGCATCGCCACAGAGCAACTGCCAAATCAACCGTAGTGACATCTTTGGGTATCCCCAAGACGATGGTTTCTTGAGATGGTAAATTCAACTGATTGCATATCTCAGCTATTTCGCTCTCATTCCATAATTCCCGTGCATCGTAGCATGGTATCATCTTATGTTGCTTCGCGGTAGGGCCGATAGTGATTGTGTTGTGCAATGACGTCGTCGATCCTTCCGTCGGTAGTCCACGCAAAAGTAGTATACATTGAAAACCTTGAACATCCTTGTCACATACCCACTGTGGCCTTTCCGCCCTTAGAAGGGGATAATCACGATAAGGTAGCTGGAGAAATAAAGACAGCGCGTGTTGATATACGAGCTTTTGAACTTCTTCAGTCATATCGTCGCGATAGATAGCTGCACCTCTGAATGTCGATCGATAACCTCCTACAAAGAGGTCAATTTACGCAACATCAGTATTTTTGGAAGCAATCACCTTTGCTATGAAACTGTTCAAGCACACGTCGTTGGAGCTTGACATAGTGACCCTGACTCAGCGACTTCTCGATTGTAGGATGTACCCAAACCTTGTTGGACTTTTGGTGCCAGCCCATACCAAAGCGAATCAATAGCTCTAAAATAATAACGTATAAGGAGACTCTTTGTTCTCTATCGCTGTTCTTACTTGAAGGAAATACGCTTCTGTTGAATTTGCATAGCCTAAGTGGGGACGCCATAATGGCCGCTAAACAACACGCATAAAATAAATACATATTTTCTTTTCAGTTCCTAGATCAAACGACAATTGTACCATAAGGACTCATGGCCACTTTAGCTTGAAGCGATTCCGGATCCTTTTGGACTAAATCTCGTAGCTGATTTGATTTCAGGCGATGATTCTTTGCTGGTGGTCTCTTAATCCATTGACTGACTACATTGGTTACAGACGACCATTGCTTGTTTCCTGCCATGTCATGCACCGCCCGTGTATAGTAAGCAAGCCAATGGAGTAATTGCTTGCCTCCGACAAATATGTATTTTTATTGGTCGGGAGATTCAATGGGTTTACTGTGTTTTTCCCTATTTGTCTGCGCGTTTCTATTTTTTATTTGCAGACTGGGATTCAAGTTTTTGCGGAATCCAAAAAATGGTTTTGCATGATTGGATAAAAGTATTTGCGGTCAGACTACCCTTCTTTGCGTACAGTCGTCTCCATGTTCACTATTTACTGAGATAGTTTATTTCAAACCACAGCAAGACGAATTTATTTAAAAAAGTGGTTCTCTATTTTTGCATCTAATAAAAGATCTCTCAGAGTGTCTGATCCATTCTTGACAGTCTGAGCGCTTTACTTTTCGCGCTGCTTGAACAATACGTTCTTGAAGGTTATCGTCAACTCGTAAGGGCTCCTTTCTTACCCTAGCCTTCACTTTGGCCCAAAACTCTTCTATTGGGTTGAGAAAGGGAGAGTAGAGAGGAAGATAGAGACATTAGTATCCTCTTTCTTCGACCAACTGCTTAACCTTGACTGGCGTATGGATGGGCGCATTATCCATGACAAGAAAGTAACCGTTCCTTCGGTGGCAATCCAATCTTTTGTGATTGCCTAATAGACAAAGTTTAAGATAAAATAGAAGAAAAGGAGAACATAACTATATGCAGGGACTATTAAAGTGGAATTTAAGGCAATAAAATTGAGCAGAACCGGAACTGGGTACCATTGCCCTGACAGCTTCTGATGCCATAATTGACAGACACGGATATGGTAGCATCAATGACATATAGAAACGAACGAAGAGGGCTTATTTCCTCTACAGATGTTCCATTCTGTTCAAGATCTTCTATCAGACTGAGTACATTTTTACTCTTGGGAGGATTGTTGTCTTATCTCTGAATTGTTGTCATCTATAAGACATCCATCGATTCCTTATCCATGACTGCAATTTTTGGTTTCAGTAATCCGCACTATAAAGCGAAGGGACAACATCTTTTCAATTCTTTGGCTCTGTTATCAAAACATCCCCGGTATGCACTTAGCATTGATCATATGTACAGAATGACTGATGTCTTTTTTCTGTATCCTTTAGCCTGCATGACCTCTGTCCCAAACCACCTTGGTTGTGTGAGTAAGCTCCCTGCACTCCACTAGGTAAGTGAAAAAGAAACGTTGTCTGTTTATGCACAGTGACATTCATTATCTTCTGCTTCCAAGTCCTCGCCAGGTGTTGCATTGCTTCAAGTCCTCTGCAGTGCGTTACGTTTATACCGGCCGCTCCTAGATGCCGTTCCCTCTCTCTCCCGCCCCTACCTTTGGGTAGGATTACCCTTCGGGGCTAAGTAAAAAAAAAAAAGATGTCAAGCTATCCTTCCATTTACTAACCATGAACGTATTTTTTACTCTGCTCGAATGAATTTTGTGTCCACTGGAGAACCAAGTTGAGGTAAGCAAAGTATATTTCCCGCATAATCCATTTACTAATGACGCATATTTATATCCCTTTTAGCGCAAACTTGATCCTTGCATGGACGCAAAATTTATTTAGAGTACCGTAAAAAATCGTTCAATTAACAGTATAGTTATGTCCCAATGTTAAAAGCGCTCGAGTTTCATGTATTCGATATGTAAGAAAAGTAAAGTTTAAGGAATACCATGTACATTCCACAGTAAGGCAAAACATCATTTTTCTTTTCTTTCGGCATTGGTGCCCTGGTTTAGATAAAGTTTAAGCCGAGGTCTGTAGCATGGGGTAGCGCAGATAAGAGCAAGAAAAGGAAGCTTATAATTTGAAGGGGAAGGGGCAGATATCAGTTAAGTAGGAAATATGGGCACGGGTAAGTCATACGCACTGTCCGAATTTACTGCACTGTCTGAAGGTAAGCCTCAGGGCTATTCATTCTTGCTTGCTTTTTCTGTTGCTTCTCAGCTAATCGTGCGCGGAAACGCCGTTCCTGTCGCGATAATCTTGGCTCAACCGTTTTTTTGGATGCCAAGCTTATCGCAGCCGATAGGGTGGTTGTGCCTGGAGGTACGATTTGGACCCAATCTTCGTCATCTTCATATTGCTCAAAGCCATGAAACGATTCTTGTTGTTCTTGAAACCATGATGAAAACCAATGAAGCGTCATATACAAGTGTAACCAGCACAAACAGAGCAACGAACCGAAATAAACCCAAGGTTTATATAATTTTTCGGTATTAAATAGTAAGGAGTAACATGACGAAGGACATCACGATACAATAATTCTGAGCCAGCCCCAACACAGAAAGTCATTTGATGATCATACAAAACATAAACCATTGTGCACTGCAGAATCCTTTGGCTAGTAACAAACGTCTTTTATCTAAACATACCAAGATAATCGCATTTTCATCGTGATAAAACATCAGGTCATTATCGTGGAACTAGTGGAAAGATAAGGATAGAGAACCATCAGTAGCAACGGACGTTGAATTCATGGCTCCGATCCACCACGTGCAACAGATACAGGCTGCATTTGCTTCCTGTAAGACGAGCTGACACTTTACAGCAAAGACAACTGGTGAATGTAATCGTTTACATGTGCAAACGCATATATTAACAATCTAACATGGACTAGCTCATAAAAAAGGCATTCACTTTTTTCAGCGTTGCTCGGGAAGGAGAGGCCTAGACCGTAGATAAGCAACCATCTTCGACACCATCCTCTATCCTTTACCTTTGATCTACTTGAAATAATTCGTACTAAATGCTGCTGTATTAACCGTTTGCTCACTACATATAGATTAGTAAAACTAGGTCTATCTTTTTGTGATTCCCTTTAGATACCTGACTCGATTCCTTCAGGATGAAAATGTCCTGATTTGGTTTTAAGAACGGAAAAATTCAGCGATCAGTAAGCTCGCTATTGCGCTTACCATCCAAATCATAGTATTTCACTAGGATAGCCAATGCAATGCCCACAGACCGATCCTGGCCTGCATAATGTCATTTGATTCTTGTTCTGACTTTCATATTAATTTACCTTTAGCGCAATGAATAAGGACGCGCTTGTTTTCCGACAATGGCTTTTTCACAAAGTCGAGAGCAACCGGAATGTTGTTAAACAAGGCCTGCTGCCCTTTCTTGCCTTCTGGAATGGCCAGCTGTAGATAGCAGTCTTTATACTTTTTGTTCTCCTCATATTCCAACATAGTGCAGTTCACTATGACATCAAAATCTCGCCAACAATCCGGCGGTTTGCCACTACTACGACTTCCCACAGCGAGTGTGGTTTGGCTAATATAATTGTATTTCTGTGTGCCTGTGTCCTGCTCTTCTTCTTCCATATGACCACTATCTTTAGCATGACGTACGATTTGATGAACAGCCTTCTCACATTCGCTCGGGCCACTGCTAAGCAATGCTTTTCGATGTTTCCAAAATAATTTGTGGGTTAAGCCCTGTCATGCCTGGTAAATCACGAGTAACCGTCCCTTTGGCACCCCCCACTTACAAGACACCAAGCCTCCTGGTCATCAGCCGATCCTTGCACATACAGATAACCAGGTCTTGCCTCGCAAGCAGACTCCACAACCTGGGACGCGCTTAAGCAGATGACTGGCCAGAATGGTGAATCCTCATAGCTTGATTCAGTGAGCCACAGGGACGACTGTGGCGTAAACCATAATGGCCTCAACGGTTTTTTAAGCAGCTGATCTAAGCGTTCCATATCCACCCCCGCATCCTAATTTGGTTGTCAACGGCCTCATTTAGCCATGGATGTTTCTTGTCACGGTACCAATAAGCGATCAGCGAACCCGTCTATTCGTTCTTCTATCTGATGATGCTCTGAACGAGATATCACCGACGGCAATGAATGAAATTCGACATCCCAGTGAGGATTGGAGCGGTTTTTAGACAAACGATATTTATGGATGGCGCGATTAATCGTGGCGCACCATATCGGTACTGTTTTCGACAGAGCATCTGGCATTCGCTTTCCTTTTCGTGTAGAATCTACAATGATAAATCTACAGGAAGAAACGGCATTAATTGACGTTTGTGTTTTCCAAAATAACCATTTTCTGTATATTACCCTCCATGTGCAGCGAGAATATCCATGAGATGCAGGTTATTCCTCCGAATGTTAAAGTCCCAAAGGCCTGTAGACCCCCCCCCACCATACCATTCACTTAGTCTCACGATTTCAAAGCAAGCGTGTCTTACCCATATGACCATCCGTGGATTTGAAATACGCCGAAAACACTTGCCGCTAGTTGGAGCTTTAGTCGTTCGATCGGTACATGCATCTGGATCCTTTTACCTCTGTAGGATCAATGTACCATGACCCACATCGTTCGTTGGCTATTTCGTTCCAATAGTCAATATTTTCTCTGTAAGTCCACAGTAACAGTAACATACCTACTAAAGCGAATTTTGGAAACACAGCCGAGACTTCATTCACGAATTCAGCATCTTCCTCGATCGACTTTAAGCGATTGTAACTATGGAGATCGCTTAGAAAACGAAGATACTTAATAAAAAAAACGTACATGTTCTTCTGATCTTTTCGAAGTTGATTAAGGTCGGAATGGTACATGTGCAAAGAATTACAGCTTGTTCCGTATCCTCGACACTATATGAGTATACGCGATTTTTCGGTTTCCCGCATTGGGGAACCGCGCCACGCTTTCAGCCACCCTACATAATAGCAATTTTAACGTCATGCTCCTTGCCCCATTCTGAAAGTATTCAGACTGATTATGTAACCATAATAACGCTGAACAACATTGAACAAGAGGGTTAGAAGTATCGATTAATTTTGGTGAGGGGAAACCAATCTTTGGCAGAGGATTGTCCTTCCATTGTTAAGGCATTGCTTCGATGTACACTCCGCACAGCTGAAAAAGGGAACCGGTGCGGGAGGCACAGAAGCCTTCAGCATAAAGTCACATAGATCGCTCAAAATGACAAAGAGAAAGGCAGACGATGAAGACGTGGATCTATTACAAGCAGGACGTATGCACCCACGTAACATATATCGAAATAGTCCACCCGACTTCAAAGAGCTTGCTGAACGTTTTGATTCATTCCGTCCTTTGTAAGTCATACCCAAATAATTCTTCTCATTATCAACTCTGACATGACCCTTTATAGCGTATATTACGATCGGTATGGACCTCACATTGATTTTAAAGATGCAAAGGCAGTGAGGTAACTGGTTATCAGTGATGCGAGAATCCCATTCCCTAATGCTGCACAAAGAGAGTTAACGCGATGCTTACTGAAGCGGGACTTCGGTCTTGAGTTTGAAGTCCCCTTAGACTCTCTGTGTCCAGCTGTGTCAAATCGGTAAGCAAACCCTGCCATGAATAACAGCAAAACTGAGGATTTAATAGACTTAATTATATCTTGTGGCTTCAAGACCTTATGGATGAGACCTTACCAGAACAGCAAGAGATCGCTGGTATAGACATGTAATACTTGTAATTTGCGTTGGAGCAAGCGTCTAAGTTGTAAATAGTGGTGTTGGTGCGTCCTGTATCTATCCATTACTAGGATGCGCAAGTAGAGGAAATTGGACATTTCTGGGCACAGGTAATGAAACGCTGCAATTGAAAAACTCTATAACTGATAGCTTCATCCAAAGATATCGATGAACGTTCGATTCGTTACGCACGCGAAAACGTGAAGCGGAATGGCTTAGACAGTCGTATCACTATTAAGCATAATGACAACCCGGAGCGGATATTTCTACTGGACGAGGATAGAACGTAGTGCTACATGGCAGGATGATTTCCTTGCTGACATTATCTATAGTTACCATTTCTGCATGTGTAACCCACCGTTCTACAGCTCTCAAGAGGAAATAGAGGAAGGTTTACGAAATAAGGAGTTAGAACCGTCCGCAGTAAGCTAATTAACTCCATATCTTGCCCTGATTAACTTTGTTCTAGGTTTGTACAGGATCGGATAACGAAATGGTTACAGCAGGAGGAGAATATGGTTTTATTAAACGTATGATAAATGAGAGTGTAACCTACAAGACAAGGATCAAGTAAACAGGGACCGTCACTCATGCAGAAGGAAGACTCATGTAAGCGTTTTTTAGATGGTACACAAGTATGATAGGTCAGAAAAAGACAATCAAGCCTCTTGTGGATTTCTTGAAGAGCAATAATGTAAGAATAATATAAAACCAAGGTACGTTACTCATATATATTACTTGCAGATTACGAATTATCTTGTCACCGATTTCTGTCAGGGTCGTACTAAGCGATGGGGTATTGCGTGGTCATTTGACTCTAAACGAGTGGTAAGTGCGCCCTGCGTTCATATCTTGATGGACTAAAGCTTTCCCTTTCCGCGTATTCAGATATCTGCCAAAAGTCTAGATGTTTATCGTCCAAAATGTCAATTCTCTGTGAGTCTTCCCAAGTCGATGGAAGATATACAGGGCATACTTGGATCTATCCTGGATGATCTAGATATACACTACACGCAGCCAAACGATTGCACCATCCAAGGAGAACCGCAACTAAATACATGGTCACGAGCTGCAAGACGGCGAAAGAAACTGAAGTTGGAGAATACAACCCCACCTGAAGAAGCGGAGCCTTTATTTGCTTTCTGCTTCGAGCTAGAAGAAAAGACTGGCTGTGAGGTTAAGCTAAGTTGGCTAAGCGGGAATGATCGCGGAGTGTTTGAAAGCTTCTGGAATCATATCAAAAAGCGGATACAAGAAGAATGCGGAATTGTACACGGAAGTGCATTTAATAAGTGAAAGAACCTTTATCCTCGTAAAATGCATACAAAATTGATGAGTCCATCCGTGCAGGGTCTATAAAGTCAGATTACGTATGCGTCATAGATGGAATGCATTTGATCACTCGATGGAACAGAACATCAATGAAAACTGAGTATTTAGAAGCAGAGTGGATTATTACATGATTAAACATTTTATTATCTGCCCTTCCCTGCCTTGGTTTCGTTGACATTAATCGGCCGAGCTCGGTATCCTACACCCATCGAGATCATTTATTATGTTCTGCCACAACCTATGTTAGGGTTGCAACCGCAGGCACTCTGCTCGGAAGTTGTCACCGATCCAACGAGAGACCTGCTTCATCACATCTATCTGCTTCTCGGTTGGTGACTCATACCGCAATTCAAACAAGGTGCACATATTCATGAGCACTGTTTCGCATGCACCAGCTATTGTAGGGTTTTCCGCTGTTAAGGTCCTTAACCGTTCAATTGCCTGAGAAGATTGTAAATAAGAACAACTTAGACGATAATATCGACTTGCCTTGTTCAAATGTCCCAAATAGACTTCGCATATGGCAAGATTGTTCACAGCCTGGAGACTAATTATTATCCTGCTATTTCCTCCGCCCTACTCCTTGACTTACTAGCAAATTTTCGTTGTTTGTATGGACAACTTCTTGTAGCACGTTGTATGCCTGGTTCCACTTGCCTTTTGCTATGAGTAAAAGGGCCCTAAACAGAAAAAATGCGAAGTCAGCACCATTGTCTCTTGTAGAATATACATTAACCTGTTTATCTTTATAACTTCCTCGATCGATGTGCTGGTGCTCACTTCTCGCTGCGATTCAATACGACCAAAGATATTTTCTGCAGACGCGATATCCCCAAGCTGACATTCGAAAGGTAAGATAACGATAGATCCAGAGAAGCAAAATCCCTACCTGAACGTATAATCTTCCCAGCCCAGATAGGATGTCAATATCCTCATCCCCATTAGGGTTGGTAGCATAATGTTGTAGAATCATTTCCATCGTAGAGGTAGCCGCGGCGAAGTCCTGCATTTCCATTAGCTTAGTTGCCAGCACCAAGTACATTTGAATTTCTCGTTTCCGCCACATTGCAGAATCAGTTTTTAATTGCATCTGGGAATAAGTATTAGTACCAACATAGATGAAAGACATGTATAATTGGGATGTAAAACTTTTTACCTTCTTGCAGCGGATTGCAAGCATACTAATCCGTTCAAGCGCTGTCAATGGCGCCTTCAGCCATGCAGGAAGGGATGCCCATAGAACCAAAAGCTCAAAAGGCACAATGGATCCAGAACGATCAGGATAAGCCTGGGGATAATACTCGTACGTTAACTCTGGCCGATTTAGATCACCCAGCTTGTCAAATTCTGCCGATGCGAGTTGATACAGTCCAAGCTTTGTCAAGGCTAGCAAACGGGTATACCATAATTGAAAGATCTCTTCGAGATCCGTAGGATCGGTCTGCACAAGCTTTTGGCGCGCATATCTTGCCACGGACCGCCACATATTGTTCATCTGGAGACAGATTAGGTAAGAAGCCTAAAATAGAACATGATCTCTGGCTTACCACAAGTCCAACCAACACCTCCGGACCTTTGTTCTTATCCGTGTCGGTTAGTATATCGCGTTGAGGTCGCTCCTCATGCGGAAGATATCGTTCTAACAGCTCCGAGAATGCGTCGCTCTGCAAAGGATGAACAGATTAGCGATAGCTGTTGAAGGACAAGATGCAGTTATTTCTTTCTCTTTTTGTCTTACCATGGGTATATCGTAGAAAATGGTGCTACTGGTCAGCATTTGGCCAACGATAGCACGCTCTGTTCCTGGAGAGCCTCCTTTGCGAGTAGGAGATGGTCGAGTGCGATTGACAGTTATGGATGATTTAGCAGCGTTGGAAGAGGATGCGAGGCTGTGGTTTGATGGCGATCGCGAAGGTATACTGTTCAGTGAAGATTGTCTTGAACGTGCTGCATAAATGAGCGGCTCATTATCTCCATCATCGGAATTCGTGTTTGGTGATCGTGTTGGCAATGCAGGTTCGATGATGTTATCCAGGGAGATCTTGCTATCACTCATTTCGTCTACACTTAGTTGGTCATCCATCGCTATATGAAGAGGTTGCGGAGAATCAATGGAGAAAAGGAAAATTGGCCTCCCAAATCAGCACTTCAAGCGACATCCCCTCTTTCAACCTCAATAAAGGTCTTTGTAATCTCCCATGATGTTGCGTGCTTCTTCGATTAAATAAAAATAGTTTCCTCTGTACTGTTTGAATTGTGCATACTGTCAAGGACATACCATTATAAGGGAAAGTTAAAGCGAACCTCTATTTAGGCTAAAAGGCAGCTATCTGGTAAGCTTCCATGGTATACCATCAAATTCTTCTGTAACAAGCCAATGCACTGGAGGTGTAAGTTTGCTCACAAACAGGAGAAGTATCTACCTAATCTTCAATTTTGCCCTCATGAAATACTTGACACTTATTCTCTTTCCTGTTTCTTTTTATTATTAAAGGGAATGGTTAGGCACATCAAGTGGAATATATCGTTGAACCATCCTTTAGTCTCTTGTTCGCATTTTACCTACGCTTATAATACAATATTTAATATCATATATTATGTTCATAAACAAAGAAGCACCAAATGAAACTTGCACAGTTATTCTACTGGTAACTACAATCTGCAAAAAGTCGAAAACATTAGTAATCGAAGAACTGAAACAGCTTCATAGGGGTAAACTGTGTTAGATTTTCTTTGATCGCAGTATTAAAAAAAGGCTGAAAAGGAGCGAGTACGAAATGACTGGTAAGCTAACTATGGTTAATCGGTACGGAACAATCACTGTACAGAATATATGCTTATCATCCGTTGCGGGTGCAATTTATGACAACCGTGTGTCAACGCGTCAAAGCGCGTAAAGCATTCGTTTCATGGTCCGACATTGCTTTCGTACGGGACTGCTCCAAACCTTCGCCTTCTTCTCGCTCTACCACTTTACCATTTCCAAATAATGGCTTCTAATGAAAACATAACGTCATTAACGTCTACGCCGAACAGCACAGCTGTAAGTAACTAAACTTCACAAACCGATGCCTGATCTCCTTGTATGTCCATGTGCACAGTCTTCTCCTGCGCGCGATCTTCAAAAACCAGTCTTATTGGGAAAAGTAATGCAGCCTTTCTTATGCGTTTCGAAGTCAATTAGTCTAAACGAATAGAGGGTTTTTTAGGAGAACCAGCTGTCAGATAAAGTGCAAAGCCCCCTGCGGCTAAAAACCAATGAATCACGATCTCAGGTACGTACTCGATCATTCTTCATTCAAACTTAATGACAGACTTAACATAGAATCACGATATCAAGGCAAGTGACCTAGCTAATTCTGATAATTGACTTCATGTAATATTATACCTTTACAGCAGAAACTTTCCAAATCTTTGGATTGGGTATCATCGCCAGCGAGGAGTCCTTTGCGCGAAAAACCAGACAGCGTCATATCACTACCCGACCGAGTTAGCCGATCGCCGTCCAAAACTGCAGATCCAAAAACACCAGTTCCATTGACGGAATTAAAGAGCGCGATCCTCACTGAACGAAATGAACAGGTCGCAGCAAAATCTTTGTTTGATGACAAAGAAGAAATCGAAAGCCAACGAAAAGTGAACGAGCGGCTCGAAAAAGACTTGGACGCAGCACGAGAGAAGACGAGCAAACTGCGAAAGCAAATCAAAGAGAACGAAGCAGACATTGCAGCCAAAAAGAATGAGTTAGATAGTTTGAGGAAAACGTTTGTATTACCAGCAACGATTGAAGCAGCACAGAATCGGCTGGCGAAATTAAAGGAGGAAATAGCAGACATGGAGGATATATGTGCAGAGTGCGAAGTTCTCAAAGCAGAAGTCGAGGATGATGAAGAGACAAAGTCCTTAAAGACCTCACTGGAACGGACACTTCTGGATCAACAAAACCGTATCGATCAGCTTATGAACGATATCCCAGCATTAATTTATGAGATTAATCAACGAAAATCAAAACAGGCAGAACAGTAAATGATCTATATATGAATTCCATCTCTATTACATTTGATGTGCCAGAATATATGCTATATGCTGCCTACCTGAACATGAAGAATGATGATACCAACATTTGGTTCCTGCTTATGAATATCAGTGCGAATCCGCGTCTATTTCATAGTGTTTCCCGCTGATGCATAGGATAGATTTGCATTGCTGGATGCCTATTTTGGGCTAATTAGATAATACTTTTCCCTTGTGAGATAATTTAGAGCTGCGGATGATATCCCGAAAGCAGGCGCAGCTTATCCTGATTTAGACGTACATAAGCAAAGACAGATAGACAAAGAAATAGTTGCAATTCGATAGAGGCACTCTTTCGTGACAAGGCACCTGTGGAAATCCAATGATTATGGGGCGAATATTTCTGCGAATATAACCATAAAATGGGAATGATAAAATCTCTGTAGTGCCTTCTTTCGAGTGTAACGGAAGAGGAAGGTTCTGAGTCACCCTTGCAGAAGAAAAAGATGCATTGAACATGAACTTTCTTCCTCTAGAGGCTGAAAACCCACATCAAGAAGTAATGAAAAGAAAATGATTCTCCACCTTTTAAAGTTTAAGAATAAGTGTGCGGTACCCACCACATGACTAGAAATTGAACGAGGTGCATCTTTTATCACAAGATTATCGTACATGCTGCGCGTGTAAAGCTGGCGCATTGCTCTTGTAAACTCCTTAATCTAACACGTTTACTGTGGCACTTTCTTTTCCCTTCAATGAACAACGATACTCCCTTCTGCAAACAATTTACTAATTTTGGGCTGCGTAATGATAGATCGGTTCCATTAGATATATTTCATCAGGTCAAGTGGTTCGTAAGTTATTGGGTTGAGTATTAGTAATGACTTCGCAAACAATGAAAATATGCTAATTTCTATGCAGTGGCATGTCATCTGGGATGACCTATATCTAAATCTTCCTGTAAAGCGAAGGAGAGAATAATTTCCTTCCTGTTTCGGTTATAGATTGTATTCCCATTCGACTAATTAAAAAGAAATCAGAACGTGGAGAACCTGTTCATGGTGGCGCTTGCTTTGATCTTATCGGCTTTTTGGCTTGATATTATTTGTTCTACAATTCTACTCTGATATCAAGTACGGATGTTCATGGGAGACAGGCTGACGCTGTGGCAAGGGAATGACGATTGTAAGTGTCCCCGTTCGATTTTGCAAAATCAGGTCAGTTGCTTTCAACATTAAGCTAACTGCGGGAAATCATCCGCATATTGTTCATTGGCATTATAGAACCTATCTCAATTTAGCTACTCTGGTGAGGATATGCAGACGCATAAAGGTCCTTTGTGCCTTTGCATAACAAGGTTGCATCTAGGTCACTCTCCCTTTGTATATGGTTTTTGAGCCTTCGTTGCCGTCCAGTTCAAAATGTTCTTAGCTGATGAATAGAATAAGTTTAAATTGGGTGATTACGGTTGGAAATCAGCTAAGCGTGAAGGTATACGTTGAATATTAATACTGCTTAAACACTTTGGTTAAGGCTTCTTTGCCACTTCAACGTCAAAAGGCATTGTACATAAATAAACTTTTATGCTGCCTGTGATTTTGCTATCGTTTGTAATATCCTTGCATTATAGTAATGTTTCTTCGTTTAAGTGTTATCTACTTTTAGAATGGACGTTATTCATAAAAAAAGAAAAAGCCAAGCTCTTATTTGCACTTTGCTTTTTTTTTTCAATAAACCTTCTAAGTAAGCAGTTGCACTGGGTGTACATACACAGCGATTCATGCACTCTCCGTCTATGTTTTTGCCTGCATGACCTCTGCTGTAAATTCTTTCCATTGCGTGAATAAACTACCTGACCTGTGCCCTGTAAGTACGAAAAGGTTAATTTAAACCTTGTTAGTGTATTTCACTGTGCTTATGGTTCTCTGCATTTCGCATGTACCAGGTCTCTCCGAGACGCCTGGCTCCATTGCCTTCACGCCCACCGTCACCGGCGCAGGCGCTGGTCCCTGGCGCATGCCAAAATTACACCCAGCTTAAGCAAAATACGCCAATATACCATTTTCGGGTAGTAAATATGCATGCATCTTTTATGCTATTTGGGTAAATGTTACGTCTACAGAAGGACCAAGTTTATGTAAGTAAATAATCATCTTTCGCCGTAACTGGCAAGCTAACGATGTATCGTGTATTTCCAGGCTAGTGTAGCCTTCTTCCTCTCATGCGTGCTATATTTTATTCGGTAAGCATCGAATCAAATTTTTATTAAATAGTTGGTTACTTTGAGTGAGGAGTACAGCCAAACTGAATTTACGACCCATCGCTTCCGGATTGCTGGGAGCAACACGTTGTGTTTCGTGGGATTAGATAAGGTTTCATCCGACTTCCTGTTTAAACGTATGACAAGAGATCACACTTTTGTCACGCAGCATAAATGTTCTCTATTCGCAAGGTTTTATAAAAACGGGATATAGATATGGATCTTATCCCCTTCACATCTTCCGTTTTTAAAATGGTTATAGAGAGAACACCTGTATTTTTTATTTCTCATGGAGGTAGATATTTGTTGCTATTCTGTAATTATACTAATCATCTGGGGCTGACAGGTGAAGACTTATTAGAAGACAACGGAAGGGTAGGCCATTTTTTCGAACGGTTGGGGAACTATATCAAGGACGAGTTACAGCCAAAGGGCATTGTCGCTATCAGTGCTCATTTTACGAGTACTGACGAGAGCAAGATTCTTGGTAAAATATTTTGGTTGATGGAATACCCTTTTTTTTTTTTTTTTTTTAACCCACGCATGTCTTTTCTGGTAGTGGATATCTCGGAAAAGCCCATCTTGATCCACGATTTCCCTGATCCCCCTTTATACGACAACTTTGAATATACCTGGGATTTTCAAGGCTCGCCAGAGTTGGGAGAACGCGTGATAAACACGCTTAAAGATGTAAAGAACCATTTGCAGAGGTCAATGCTTATTTTTCCATCTAATTGCACGTAGTTTGGCATTGACGCCATGGGCGTAAAGCGCGGATGCGATCATGGTGTTTGGGTGCCTTTCAAACGCGGAATGGAATCGTTCACAGATATTCCTATTGTTTCGGTCTCTATGTTCTCCTATCACTGCATGCCATCCTACGTTAAGTTAGGAGAAGCGTTATCCTCATTGAGGTATGCATAGAGGCGAGGGAAATTACAACCATGATAAATGTTTTTTTTTGTTAAACCTTCAAATAGAGACGACGGTATTGCTATAGTAGCAAGTGGAAAACTTGTACACAATTTAGCTTTGCGCCGTTATTTCAAGAATAAGCCAAGCCCTACATTTGTCAAGGAATTTGATGACGAGGCTGAGAGAATTGTATGTAAGTTGAAGGCAAGCATCAACCAAGGCAATAGTCAGAGCCCTACAGATCAAAAACCAACTTTATACTAGGGAGAAGAGCGTAAAAGAGCAATGAATCTACTGCATACACATCCAGCATACATTCAAAGTCATCCAACCCCAGAGGTATTGCATACGAAAAAGGAGACATACGCTTTGCTTGAGCTATCTGACAAAAATATTTTCCTATGTTTAAGCATCTTTTGCCTTTACATATAGCAGTGGGTGCAGCAGGAGATGATGAAGGCACCAAGATTTTTGACATGTATGCAACGTCTATGAGCTGGGGTTCGTTTGCCTTTGGTCTTCCTAATCATACAAGACTTGCACAATATGATAGCAATGTTACAAGATGACCTGTAGTCTGACCCCAGCATCTTGGCTACGAGGATAAACTGCCTTTCTTCCTAGTACATACTATACTTTCATGGTTAGTGTCACAGCCGAATCCGGTTAATATAACTATTGCCGAGATAGTGCTAAAACTACTTCCATAAATAAAGAGCCTGTCTTTAGTACAGGAATCCGGGCATTAAGCTTCCTCGTTACGATTGATATCTGCGCTGATGGATAACATAGATTTAGATTGACCGGTACGAGATTAGCATTTGTCTTGTATGAAATGGTCATAGTTAGAGTACATCCGTTTGTAGTGGAATAGTAGAGTAATATATTGCGCTATATCCAATGCATGGACACGTGTTATGTTCGAATCCTTTTAACCCAAGTTAGTCATCCCATGCAACAACCATGTTAGGCGCGCCTACAGTTCGACCTGTACAATCACAATTCGAATATATCCCAACACGTACTCGATTCTGAAGAAATGTCTAAGCTATCTAAGCCAAAGAGAATCACGGATGAAAATCTGGATGGGATTAGCTTACGCAGAAACCCTCAGAAGAGAAAAGAAAGGAGGAAAAGGCTGTAGCCAAGATAGTCGCTAAATTTCAGATTTTACTTCATCTTTAGAATAAACCAGCGATTGCCAAAATAGAGAAAATACTATCCAAGACTTTATCCGCTTTAACAACAACGGTGGAACAAACTTAGAGTTTCAAACAGTATTAGCCTTTGCCTGTTATTGCTCTTCTAACGCATTAATACATACATATTACATGCTAGACATTAGATAAATAGGAATTGTCGAAGAGGGTTGTGAACTGTTTATCCCTGGCAGATGACACCACGCAAGACAGAGACGTTCAAGGGGCTGCAGCAGTAAGGTACAGCAAACGCCAGTAATCCTGTCTGCAGATAGAAGCAGGTTAACCCCATTTGACCCCAGCAAATTCTCAGTTGCAAAACCTTTTGTTCCCGGCACCATTCATTTTCGATAAGTCGACTTCAATCGTGTAGCTATTGCATATTTATTTTGTGTTTTTGTGCTAAAGCTGCTTGTATTCTTCTCGGGGAGTAAGTATTGATTCTGTTCTTTGCGGCAGTGGTTTCTTATGATAATGAAGGTTGAGAGAAATGGGGAGGAAAATTATCAGACCGCTGCCTCAAATAACAGAAGCAATTACTCTGAAGTCGAGAAACAAATTTTAACGCCTCTATTTGAGTTACAGAGGATTCTTAGGGTTAATGGGACGATGTTGCAGGAAAAGGTTAAACTAGGTTCTGTAGCATACTGGATGACCTATTGGACATGCAATATTCAGGGCTTTGCACAGACCAGATCAAGCACTGACTTCAATATTATTAATGTCGCACAAATACTAAAATCAATCAATGTATTCAACCCGCTTTGGATTAAGCGTCCACTTGATTGTTCTTACAGCTTGTTTGTGCGTTTTTGTGTGTGTGCAGATGCATCACCAACAGACGTAGTCACAAAGGATTTCCCAGGCTCTCAAAAAGCGGGTAGTTCACCTTCTGTTGCTTCCCATACGAACCTCTTTCTGCTTAGAGAGAAACTATGGGCAAACACAAAAACACGTTCGATTTATTTCAACAGTATCTTCAAACAAAAGAAGCGACATCTAATGGTCATTCTTTGACAATGGTTTAATGCTTGTTTGCCTAATCAACTTGCATCATGTTTTGACAGATCGAGAACATGTCCCGCTTCCAGACTCCATGGTTTGTAGATTCACTGATTGAGGTTTAGTGTGGTGTACATGGCTTATTAGTCCATACTTTTGTAGAGGACATCAACATTGATAGAGCAAATCGGGTTAGAGAGGTCATGGACTGAAGAACAGATTGCCCATGATATTAACCTATTGGAAGACAATCGGCTTTATTTTGTATGTCCCAAACTACTTTTTATATTGTTACTATTGTGTTGGAACTCATATGAGGTTGTCCTTTGTGTTGGTCAGGTTCGCGATCTCCGTGTGCTTTCGGAACATAGTTGGACGGTGAGTTGTCATTCCCGAGCCGCACCAAGGCTTGTGTCACTAGGAGTAGGAGTAAGAGTAAGGACTCACATGACGTGGGTTATATGCGGTGAATATTGCTTGCGGCATTATTTTTCTTTGCATTTTTGTCCAGGTAATTCCATTACTGCCCATTGTCAGAGATTTATTACGTAGGGCACTTGACCCGGATTGGGATGGTGGTAGGTTTTTCTGACAATGCATGTCGAACCATTTACGTCCGTCATTTTAAACTCAACACTTTTGGTAGGCTACAAATCTAAGGAAAACAAAAAGAAGTTTCGTTCTAGTCCGTCCAGCAGTACAGTGGGAGAATTGAGTGGGGTACAATACGAAGCAATGGCGGGAACTTCTTCGTCGGATGTTCTAAACAAACCAAAGTCACAAGATCCTGAAGTAGTTACTGGTCGGCCGGTCAAAGCGATAAGCACCAATCGTATCCGGGTCAGGACTGGGGCTGGGGATTTTTATGAATGTGATCGATTTTGTCCACACAAGGGTGTCGATCTTTCTACTTGGGGCCAGGTGGTTGGCAACACTTTAGTTTGTACCAAGCATAATTGGCAATTTGGTCTTGAGGGTGGTGCTGGTCCCAAGGGGAGAACCGTGCATCCATGCAAAGTGAACGATTGGTGATATTTACAATAGAACGAAGGTCCGCCTCTCTCTGTCTCTGTCTCTGTCGTTCTTTCTTTTTTTTTTTCTTTGTGTCCTGTTTCACGCTAAGCGTTTTCCAAACAGAAGGATAAGAAGGTTTAGCAATGATGAAAGGCCTTAGCTCATTGGTATGCTTTTCTTTCGGAAAGGTCAAGTTTCCTAATTAAAGTTGGAATTCCGAAGACTCGGTTATCGATGGATTAGGGTATTCAAAAGAGAAAAAAAGGGGAACCAAATGACCAGGGTTTGTGTCAAATGGTAAGCAGGGGTGGGGACGGAAGGAGGATGAGTCACTGATAGATCCATACGGACAGAATGTATAGTAAGAAAGGCTTTTGATTCTTTGTATCTGATGAACAGGGGGGAGCTTAGGTAGGATAGCTTTTCCTATGATGATATGAAATCACCGACGGCCAAGATCATTTTTCGTGAATGGGAAGAAGTAGTCCGATTTTGATCTTCTCGATCACTTGTGAAACACTGATCGGTCCTTAGACCGATAAACCTCGTAATTTTTTTGGTTGCGCACGTGGGTCGATTCCCCAGGAACGGTAATCTTCTCTCAAAGGCTATGTTTCGTATTAGAGTTTTTTGTCTCTTATGGGTAATAAGTTTTATTGCGCGCCCTGTCTCCCTTTTCTGTCTATCACTCAGCCAGTCAGTTCTCTGATATATATCATTGTCAGCATCATGTTATCTAATGCTATTTTATATTCTATTATGAACGAAACAAGACGAATGAAAACTCATGGTAAACGAAAGAAAAACATACATGGCGCAATGTCAATGGGCAGTTACAATTGAAAGCACCTTTCATTGTTAGAACTTCTAATAAAAAGTGATAGCAAGCTGGCAACGACAGAGAGATAGAGAGAGTGAGTGTATCTTTGATGGCTGGGTTTCAACCGTATAAGACAGGCCACACTGCGAGTCTCTCTCTTATTTCCCCCAAAGATCATCCGTACATTTCTATTTAGGATTGTTCCCTTTTCACTTTTCTTTTCTTTTTCATTTTTTTCTTCCATTTTGCTTATTTTGGTAACTCGGACATGAAGAGTCCATTTATTTGAATAAGTTTCTTTCACTCTTTTTCTCTCTCTCTCTGTCTCCTTCTCGTCATTGCCAAGGGCCTCATTACTCAAACCTTTCTTTTTCTTAAGTTTCGCGATTCTCTCTCTAATTCCAACCATGACCTTGGGTTATACCAACCTCCCGGTTGAAACTCGTTCTTCTAGCTCTGCAGGCAGCGCTAGTACTATTTTACAAAAGAACTTTAAAGGTATATTATATTCAAATATCCTCGACGTGTGTGTGGGTGTATGTGGGTGTGTGTATGTGTGTACCAGACTAATCATTGACTGACCGCGAATTTCCTTTTCTTTTTTTTTTTTTTTTTTTTTTGGTTTTCCTTTTTCTGGTTATATCAGTCAAGGTGTTCTACAAAATTCAAGGCACCGATTCAACATGTCTTTGTAGTTTCATGTGGACTATTGATTATAAGCAGGGTCAAGAATATATCAATGTACCATTGAAACAATGCTTGATGACATTATGTTCTTCTTGGTAAGTTTTTTGACAGTCAAAAATACAGTCGTTCTTTTTTTTTGTTCTCCTCCCTCAATTTTCCTTTCCGGTCTTGCAGTCCAGATATTCTACTCCTGTGTCCGGATGCAGACTGTGCAATATACAGCGCCAACTTCCAGGAGTCTGGATGTCTAAATGACCATCATCGCCTTGTCTGGGAAGGCCATGGCCTACTGTCGTGGATACTAGATGATAAAATGGACGATAGCGTAATTGGCAAGCTTGACACGACTGACGAACACATTGAGGTGATGCTTCATTTACACCCAGTGCGTATCCTGTTGCCAATCATTGCTTGTCACATTCACATTCTTTCCATACTCATCTTCCCCTCCCCTCGTGCATATCAAACGTACATTTCTCCATTCTCCCAAATTTTCCAGCATTTGCCATTGGCTAAAAAGCACATGCATTCAGAAAATAGCTGACATTGATTTCATTTTTTCCGCAGACGCACAGAATCTCAAAGCCAGCGTATTATCATGCACTGCTGCGTCGGAATGGCTCAGCATCCATGGATTCCTCGGTTCGACGAGTCCTCAGTCTTCCATCCATACCGCCTTCCTCGACGTTACCTTCTTCTTCGTCTTCTTCTTCTTCCAGTAGTCAAAATCTACCGTCGTCCTCCTCAGCGCCTATCTTGACTTCATTTTCGAATGACTTTGATACGCGGTTACCGCCAATTACTCGTTTATCACCGACGACAAATGAAGTCCATCTTAAAAAGCGAAAAATTTCACCGCCATTATACCCCTCGGAGCTTCCTCGATCAAAAACCTCACCAAGTTTATCGTTGCCGCCGCCGTCGGCTCTTTTGGAATGGCCGCGGAGCACGAGCCTCTCAACCGATGTTCCTTCCAGGACTCATACAGCGGTTGGTCGACGGAAAAAGCGTGACACAAAACCTCCCAATGCAAATGATGTCCGAACATTTGTACAGGTCGAGAAAGATGCAAATGGAAACTACCGTCTCCCGGTGGAAATTGATTCATGGACCGTTTATTGCTTAGGCACTGTCGTTTATGATCGTCCAGCATTCCACAATCAACGATACATCTACCCGGTGGGTTACAAAGTCAAAAAGTTAGATTTCCTTTTCTTTTTCTTTTTTTTTTTTTTTTACTTAATGCGAGATAACTGGCATTCACCAACAGTAAAAAATACTGTTATTTATCAAATTACAGGTGGTACAGAAGCATGGTGGATCCGAAAAGTGATACGCAATACATTTGCGAAATATTGGACGGCGGACAAGAACCCATTGTAGGCATATTGTTTAAACGCAGGGACCATGTGACTGATTTTTTGTTTCCAAATAGTTTCGGTTGGAAGCCGATGATAACCCGGGAGATGTTTATTTGGGACCAACACCGACAACCGTATGGACAATCGCTGTGAGAAGGTAAAAAAAAAAAAAAAAAAGATTGTTCTTTTTTTTTCTTCGGAATGATCATGAATTGATTCTGACGGATAATCTTAATAGAGCGTTTGCTATCCGGAATATGGATTACGGGCATAATCCTGTCGGACCTGATTTTTTTGGATTACGGAAGAATACGATTGCCAAAATGATTCAAGATTTACCGAATGCCAACAAGTGTAAAAACTACATTTGGCAAACGTTTAAGATTGGTACCACTGGGAAGACTGCACGTGGAAAGATCTTTAGATCTGAAGATGAAAAGGAAATGAATTGAGATGATTCAATAACAAAAGAGAAGGCGATCAGGGGCTTTTCCTTTTCGATTTGTTCGCCGTTTGAAAAAGGCAGAATTCTAAAAAACTTTTCGAGCTGCGATTTCTTTTGCTTTTTATCCTTTTTCTTGTTTGTCACATTGCATACAGTTGCCGTTTTTGGACTCTCTTCCGATTGAATGAATACGTTGATGAAGCCTGCTCAAGAACCATCCAACTCAAATCACAGTCAATCGATATAAACAAGATACATATACAACCCCAATCCAAAAAGAAAAAAAAAAACAGAAAAGAGTTTTCATAGACAGAATGGAGTCGATACCTTTGTTACCAAAACATAAACAGGCCTTAGGTTACAAACACGAATTCAAATGGTTATTGAAAAATGCCATGCCATTGGTCTTGAGTTATCTTTTGCAGAACAGTCTGCAAAGTGTGAGCGTGATTAGTGCTGGCCATTTGGTAAATCATTAGCCGTGGCAAAAAAGAACAAAAAAAGAATCCACTTTGTTTCTCTCCTTTTCTCCTAACATATCGTTTTTCTCCGTTTGCTTCTCTTTATGGTTTGTTTTTTCTTTTTGTTTCCATAGGGTCCCACCGAATTGGCTTCGGCTTCGCTCGCAAGTATGTTTGTCACTGTCACCGGTCTGTCCGTAGCCATGGGTGCTACCTTGTCACTCGATACGCTGTGTTCCCAGTCCTTTACGGGGGCAGAGGACAAGACAATTGTTGGTCTGCATGTTCAACGTTGCCTTGCATTTCTTTCCCTCTTGTTTATCCCCATTGCCTTGTTATGGTGGTACGCAACCCCCGTTTTCGTTTTACTGCGACAAGACCCTGCGGTGGCCGCTCTGGCAGGTACTTTCGTACGTTGGATGATTCTTGCTGCTCCAGCCTTTGCGGCCTTTGAAGCACTCAAAAAGATGCTCCAGGCCCAGGGCCTCTTTCGCGCCCCGACCTACGTACTTCTCCTCGGTGCTCCCGTCAACCTCTTCCTCAGCTGGGTCCTCGTCTGGAAAACTCCGCTCGGCTTCATCGGAGCTCCGATAGCCACTTCTTTAACCTACTGGTTCATCGTCGGCCTCACCGTCCTCTATCTCGTGTATGTCGATGGCTACCAAGCCTGGCCAGGTTGGCATTTCGGCAATATACTCTCCAATTGGAGACCCATGATACAATTGGCTATACCAGGCATCCTCCTGATTTGCACAGAAACAGTCGCTTACGAAATCATCGCTCTTGGTGCCAGTTGGATCGATACCACCCGCTTGGGCGCCCAAAGCATCGTCCTGACCTCTATCACCGCTCTCTATACCCTCGCCTTTGGTCTTGGTATTGCTTCGGCGAACCGTGTAGGTAACCTACTAGGTGCCCAGAAACCAGAACAAGCAAGAAGGGCCTCCCAAGCAGCCCTTATCACAGCCGCCGTGGTTGCCATCGTCAACAGCTCAACTCTCTTCCTCTGCCGACGTCATTGGGCCTCCCTCTTTACCAGTGACAAGGATGTCGCTTCCGTGGTTGCTGACATCTTACCTCTTGTGGCCATCTTTGTCCTCGCAGACAACATCGCTGGTGTAGCAGACGGGATCCTCAATGGTCAAGGAAGACAACACGTCGGTGCCTGGTTCAACCTTGGTGCTTATTACCTATCTGCCTTGCCGATTGGCTTTTGGCTATGTTTTGGTCATGGTTGGGGTCTTCACGGCATCTGGACAGGCTTGGTTGGTTCTATGGTCACTGTGAGCACCGCCACCGTCTTTGTTGTTTATCGTTCAGACTGGAGAAAAGAAGCGAAGAAAGCGCTACGCCGAACAGACGAAGGGAAACAATAGTGCTATATTATTTGTATGCTGCTTCCTTTTTTTTCTCCATGTTCTTGTCTTCTCTTTCTACTCTTTTCTTTCTTTTCAATCTTTTCTACATTTCCAATAAAATAGCACGATATTCTTGATGACATGTATAATCTACTGTCACTGGAAGAATATTAATAAGAATTCTCAAATTCTTATACAACTTACCCTGCTAACCTCAACCCGTTTCTATCTACAGGGATCATTGCATATGTACCTGCAGTAGGTATACAGGCCACAGGGCTCCTACAGCGTCGTCTTTGCATGAAATGTATTTTAGACATTTATTCTAAGATATATGGTGCAAAGGAAATTCAAGGAACTGCTTAACAATTTCCCTCATGGCGGAAGAAGCGAGGAAATGAATTTGTTTGACCGCGGTAGAACGAGAATACGATTAGTCTCATGCCAACCACCAATATATACTAAAAAATAGTCAAAAAGGTCTATTGGCTTCTGCTTATCCACACAGGTTATTTACTGTATCCCCTTGAGTGTATGTAGTCTATTCTTCAATCTGTCGACAAATGTACAATGCTTTTGCAAGGAAATTTGTACTAGCCGAAAAGCACTTTTGAGCTAGCAAACAGGATAACGTTACATAGTTTCTGAGTAGATTCTGCGTTCTCTAAACTTTTGCAAGAAGTGTTTCATTTGATGGCATAGTGAGAGCTCATCCTCCTGAATCTATGAAGACTGGTCTGTTTGCGAAAAATATTTGAACAGCATGTACACAATGATTAGCATCCTAATCCATCGATATAAGTAAATGTTAATGTATGTTCATTAACTCAAGAAATATTCCTTCAATTAGTTAGTCCATCTTACTGAGACATCATAAAATAGTACCAACCGATATATGCGCTGACGATTGTATAATTGTGTCTCATACGGAACAAAGACGAACTATAAGAAAACTATCACTATGGTCGCCAAAACTGCTTAGTAACATCTCAAAACTATTTATGACATTCAAAGGGAGAAATGCGTCCAACATTATGATATTCTGTTAAAAGTACTCTTCCGAAGGCATTTCATATCATTGTTATGCCAACACTATGTTTCAATTAACATCTTATTGATAAGGTTCATAATACTTAAAAGAATTGGAAGAGTTGGTTTGTTTACGGAACTTTCATTGTGCAAAGTCTTACAGGAGGAGAAAGATGAAGTACGCCATTAACGGAACAAACACTGCATTCAGTTAAAGGCTTGTCTTTATGTTGAACAAGCTGGTGCAGTTAGAGAGGATATGGTTGGTTTCTTCGAGAGGCACATCAAACAAAGCTTTGTAATATTTAGGAAAGGTGTCCGGTGTCGGGACACCTAGACTGCAGCGTTAACCAGTACAGTAAAAGCGGTCAAGTCATTGAAAAGCTAGCTAAGAACATTGATTAGCAGCGAGCAAAGAGTGTGAACATCTTGATATCATAAAACAAGGGCTGCTTGACATATCACGTAATCCAAATTTCAATGGGTCTTCTAAATAAAAACAAATACAGCTTCACGGTGTACAACACTGGAATCCATACTTTTGGCCACTATCCATAAAGCAAACCAAAAGATTCATTGATTATAATATCAAGACTGGATTATGAGGAATAGATTCCTCGTCAGCTCTTTAGTGATGTTACTCCACTGCTAATCATTTGCTGATCCCGTAATCCAACATACTATGAGTGTCATTCTGTGTTAAATAGTGAATGCAGATAGACCAACTAAAAAGTTGGGTTGCAAGCCCAGTTTTAAAAGTACTTTGAAGGGAGTGATTCACAAACAAAGCAATTACATTGGTAAGTATCTGTATATCTGTACCGGCAGACAGAAAAAGGAATACATAAAGGACCCTATGACGATATGTGGAATTTTGAGGGCAAGCTGTGGATGGCAAAATATACGGTGAAATCTCGTACTTTTACTGAGCTCACCATTCGTGCGCTAGCCTTCAGTAAAGTGACACATGCCATTAGAAGAACAAATCATTGAATGAATCGGTTATACAAGCAAGCCTTCCTTGTGCGGCTGTCAGTGTATGCTATCCTACATTGTAAATGTTCGCATTTATGGAGCGATGTCTCCAGGTTTGTCATGCATGCGTGAGAAGAGACTTAAGCAAGGTAAATTACATCCGACGGTATTTTACACGATGATGTATTGGTATACCAATAACTGTCATATATTGTGGCAAAGAGATGACAGCTCGGCTAAATCGATGTATCATATTGTTCGCTCGGTATGGCGTGAGCTTGGATTGCCCGGCAGAATTTTCTTCGACCGCAGTAGTTCATTTTTTGGCATCACCACTATATGTAGCTTCTTGCTATTTTATGGTAGCAATGATTTTGATATATACGTCTCGAGCGGTAAGTTTAATACCTTCAGATCAAATTTTTCTGACGAGCTGCCTTTTCACCTTGTCCAACTTTTTGTTATGCCCATCATCTAGGTAAGTAGGGAAACATTATGCTAGGCAAGCAGTGTTCTCACAATTATCTTATACGTATTATTTTCAGTCGAGGAATATTTTTAATTTCTCTGCTATCGCAAATTGTTATGCAATAAGCAGTAGAAATGGGCGGATCAGCGTTCCCCTGTTCACTTGTACAACGGTGTTTCAAAAAAGGATCTGAGATCTAAATTGTTGCCAACTAAAAAGAAGCGAAGAGTCATGCATTGTGGAAATAATCCCTTGTCCTTTTTCTTTCTCTTTCTCTTTTCCTGCAAAACAAAGCATGACGGAAAAGAATCCTCCAATACCACAGTATGATGGTACACCATATCAACCAAGTTCTTCAGATTACCCAGGCGTAGTAGGAGCAACACCTGAGTCCCAGCGCGGTATCCAAGGCTACGATGCTTATGGGCGCCCCGTTATGGAACCCATGGTAGCTCAACGACGTCAGATTGAACAATCGTTGCCACCTTGTTCAGATGGTTACCCTCATGATTTACGAATGCATTACACTAAAACATCCTTGGCTTTTGCTATATTGGTTCTTCCTTATCTTTGCGGATACAGAGGCAGACGCAAGGTAAACCAAACAGAATAAAAAAAAGAACAAGGAAACGAAAAGAGATGGCAGCAACACAACAAAGAATAACACATTTTAAATCCACAGTGCGTGTGCAAAAAGTGCCATCAAACGTTTCCCAACATCGTGTTACCTTAAACAAGAGCAAACAAAAAAAAGCAAAAATAAAGCAGAGGAAAATTCTAGCTTAAGCAAAACTAATCGGCTCATAATCCGGAATATCGCGTTCGGTAGATGTGTGTTTTGCAGCCATTTCGACCCTAGCCATGGTTAGCCGGTAAAGCCATATAGCCACTGCCAATAAAATGACACATCCACCGGCCATGGTATACAACGTCAATCGATGCGCGGATGGAGGCAGATCAGGGTTTGACAGATCTGCCAGCTGGGATCCTACCCACACTTCCAACGACAATTTAAGGGAGGTTACCACGGTGACCAGCACGTATGTTCGACCCTCTATTGACGGTACCAAGGCGAGTAACGTATTGGTGAATTGCCAAGGAATTGGAGACAACCGCAAGAGGATAATCATCTTTTTGTTTTTTTGTCATTGTCAGTAACATAGATGCCAGTCAGGGAAAAGAGCGTTTCTCAATTTACCCCAATGCCGCCTTGTTCTATAGCTTCCTGTATGGCAGTATACTTTTGCTGCTTCGAAGGTGAAAATTGAAGAAATCGAGCGAAATTATACCAACGGATGAGCCTTGTTTCATGAAAAAGGGAGGAAAGCAGTTTAGAATTTTTTGAACAGCTCCGACCATGTTTCATCCTTACGCAAAACAGACGACAGCACCCGTTACAGCACCTTGAGGATTATGAACCAGTTGATTAATATGGAATAAGCAATTAGAACCTGCTTTTCTGTCTTTCTCTCTTCTTTACCAATGATGACAATCGGAATGCCACCGGGAAACCCGTAAATGAAACCTGCAAGAGTGACGACGAAGGTGAAACCAACAAAGGGGGGTGTGGAAGTGAGGACCAGAGGGACAATCAGCATGGTTGAACTATATGGTGTTGAACGCATTTTGATAGCAGATTGCTGAATGACTAAAGGAAGCAAACGTTCATTCTATTTTTCTTTTGCCCTGATCTGTCCAAACCCACAATTCATCAACATGTCGCGGTATATGTAGAAGCAGCCGGTCAGCAAGGTCAAGCTAATGAGCACCGCCCCTACTACGACCCGTGTCCTTAGTTTCATTTATTAGAAAAAACCGAAGACGGGATAGGATTAAAGAAAGAGAGAGAGACGTGTGCATGCTCATGCGGGGTTTTCTGAAACAACGGTGGTTGGGAAAATGCAAGCGATAGTAACGTGCGGAACCACAACTCGCAGGCTAGTGACCACTTTCTTAGAAGGACGGTTGTCCTGCACAACCGGGAAAACTCAGATCCTTCCAAGTTTTTGGAAAATATGATGATCTTTTCGGTTGCGTACGAACAAGCTCCGTTCCTTGGAGAATGGAGGCATGACGTAACACACCCGACCACCCACCTTGTTACTTCGAGGGTGTGGAAGAAAGAATCTGATTGTAAACCCATAAAATCTAAACAGATAAAAGGAATGAAAAAGACAAGAAAGCATCCTGTTGCGTTCAATGGCTTATGCTCGAGGTGCTACTCGTTTAAAGCAGCTTGTCTGTAATAACTGATGGGGGTCGCATCAACGCACTGTTAACCCTTTTTTGACGTATACTAGCATAGAAGCTACATGGTGTATTTAATTGCAGAAATGTTAGCATAGCGCAGTGCTCTTGTTCCTTGATTTTTCCTGCTTTCACACATTGTTCGCAACTCGATAATGAAACCACTTATGTATTCAACGGAAGCTCAGTATTTTCAATAGATTTAGTGATCGATCGAGGAAAACTGTATTGACGTTCATTAAATCAGCTTGTTCTAGCAATGAGCATTAGGATTATATCGGATCAAAATGTTGTTTCATCACGACCTGTAACAGTGTCGTACATGTAGAGCACCTAGAAGTCTTGGGTTGCTGTATTTGCTTTGTTAAATGCTCAACTTGGAATAGGTATATATTGAACCTAAATCCAATTTGTAAAAAGGACCGCTAGAAAAGCAGTAACATTGCGCCGCAGTAGTTCGAAGCATCTTATTCTTGGTTCGCCATGTTGATCACATTGGTCAGACATGCCAACACCATTGCAAACAATGAGAAGTGGTTGCAAGGCCAAGTTGGTGAGTATCGATGTAACCAACCGAAAAAGACTGGTCTAACAGGTTCTTCATCAAGACACTGTCTTGACAGAACAGGGTTTGCTTCAGGCAAAGGCCGTTGGTGAACGTCTGGCTTGTGAATCTTTTGAAAAAGTCTATTGCAGCGACCTGACACGCTGTAAGCAGGTGCTGTCAATTATTCGCTCTATGTATCTTTTATTATCCTAAATGGTTCTTGTTTGTTTGCCCTGAAATCTTTAGACAGCCGACGCTATAATGGCCCATCACCCATCAACGCCAATAGATTATCGAATTGGCCTTCGTGAACGGGATTTTGGTACCTTGTCTAAAAAGCCAATCAAATTTTTAACGACCGAAAGTCTGCGTCTCCATGTGGATGTGGATGAATTGGTCCGTCGTCATCGGGGCGAAACAGAGGATCAATTTGCGAATCGTCTTATCCAAGTTTATGAAGAGATTGTAACTGAAGCTTTGAATGCTAATTATTCACATATCCTGATCATCACTCATGGCGGGCCTCTCCACGTGTTTATGTTATGTTGGGTAAACCGGTTGGGCTACAAAGTTGCTGATGGGCAGATCAACCTCCGTCGTTGTGGTAATACTGCTGTTACTCGTATACGTATCCAAACTCTTGATCAGGGTCTTATTGAGTTCTACAATTCAATGACCCACCTTGATACAACGCAACAAACGGCACCTCCTGAGGTATAGATACCTTTGCCCAAAAAAATTAAATAAACATACCTTAACCCCCCTGAATCGAGAAACCTTTTTTTTTTTTTTTTCTTCAAGTTACAACTTTGTCAGGACGAAACCAACAAAAAGATGACGCTGAATCACGCGCTTGTTTTTTTCTATCTGTACAGACATGTTCATAAAAGAAGATTGTGTGACTTAGAGCTCTTTGTTTTGCTTTTAAAAAAAGCCCTTTCATCCACCTAGTGCTTTAGCTTTTCCTTGCTATCTTTTTTTCTTTCCCCCCCCTTTCTCTTTGTCATTTTTTTCCTTTTTTCCTTTCTTTCTCTCTTTAAATACTTCTTTTGTTTGTTATGGAAACTATTTTCCATTCAGAATATAATCAGCAAAACCAATCCAAGACGCTGGACGTCGATGGATCACCATTTGATCTATCGCATCAAGGGTCGCTTTCTCAAAGTTCAACATCCAGTCCTGAATTATCCGATCAACATTCTTTTGCATCGATCGACACCATGGCTAGCATAGAAGAAGATAAACCGATCAAGCCTTCACGACGTCGAGGGTTTACAGTGACACAACATCCAAAAGCAAGCGATCAGCACCAGGACGAACAGGTGCAGGGAGAGAATAAGAAGGAGAAAATAGAAGAGGAAGAGGAGAAGGAGGAGTTAATGGAGGCGTCAACAAAAAACAATGTAGGGGAAGATGCAGCACAACAATCAGCAACAACGGCAACGACGACGGATACGCCGCGACGAGGCATGGTTGACTTACGCGGACAGATTCATGGTTTGCGGCAGGATGTCATGAATGATTCAGACTCAGATAATGAATCCATGCCAGCCCAAAGTCATCGTTCTACCATGCTATCGATCAATTCTTTCTTATCCAGCGCTTCCAATTATGATCTCTTACTTGAACGCCTAGGTGCTCCAGAGAGTGATCATACGCATCAGACTACCCATTCTCAGACATCCTCCTCATCCACCCCTCCACAAGAATTGCCAGAAAACGAACCGTCCGATGCGAACTTGACAGAGGAGGATATAGACTGGGGTGAGGATAGCAAAGAGGATTTAGGGTCAAAAACCTAACTCCTCTTTTTTTTTTTTTTATTTTGCTTTTTGGTAGAATTCTGGTCCAAGGTCATTTCCGATTTTGATAGTGTAGCAAAATCGGAGCCAAAGGCATTATCGGTCCATGTTCAACGCGGAGTACCACCTGCTTTACGAGGAATGATCTGGCAGCTATTTGCACGATCCAAGGATAATCAGTTAGAGGATCTGTATATGCAGCTACTGAAACAAGAATCGGTTTATGAAAAGGCCATTGCACGAGATCTAGAAAGGATTTTCCCTCATCATGATTATTTCCAAACAAAAGATGGTCAAGAAGCCCTTTTCAATGTTGTCAAGGCCTATTCCTTGTATGATGCAGATGTGGGTTATAGTCAAGGCATTGCTTATATTGCCGGTCCTTTGCTGATGAACGTAAGGGAAAGAAAAAAGTCAAGGCTTGCTTACTGGGATCAAGAAAAACGTTAAGAAAAAAGGCTTTTCATTTGTTTCTTTAGATGCCCGAGGAAGAGGCGTTCTGTGTACTTGTTCAGTTGATGCGTCGATACAGTTTGCGGGGCCATTTTACGCCCAACATGGATTTGTTACACCAAAGATTGTATCAATTTGACGGTCTGTTGAAAGATCATCTACCCCACATTGCAAGACATTTCGAATCCCAAGGTATCCGTTCGCATATGTATGCATCCCAATGGTTTATCACCATCTTGGCCTACAAGTTTCCTCTGGATATGGTCTTTCGGATTTATGACGTTGTCTTCGCGGATGGCATCGATATTCTTCATCGCATCTCACTCGCATTGATGGAAAAGAACCAGTCAACGATCCTTAGTCTTGATTTTGACGTGTTGATCCATTATCTGAAGAATGACATCTTGGAGACGTATGAGGTAAGTCCCATTAAAGAAAAGTATTAATGAGTTTTTGTGACACCTTGTTCATCTAATTTTTTTTCCTTGGGTTTTGTACAGAGCGATACGACTGGATTGATCCGTGATGCATATAAAATTCAGATTGTCCCTAAACGATTTAACAAGTTGGCCAAAGAGTATCAAACAGAGATGGCCAAGACCAATACAGAGACGGAGATTGTCGAGTCCTTGCGGAAACAGAACAAGGCCCTTTCCGAAACGATCCGGCAGTTGGAGATAACGACAAAGGATCAAAGCAAAGAAAACGCGCTGGTCGCGAGTCAGTTAATTGAGAGCAAGATGGAGATAGCACGGATCAATGATGAGAACGATGCTTTGAGACAACAGGCGCACGATCTGAAGAAGGCGCTTGAAACCTTGCCAACGGAACTGGAATCACGTGTACGAGAGGAGATGGAGATCTTGTGTACAAAGAACGCCGCATTGGTCCAGCGTAACTCGGCATTGGAAGATCAGCTTGCATACATGGAAAACATGTTGATCGATATGAAGGTCAAGTACGCCGAGAGTGAAAACGACCGTGAGAATCTTCGTCAGCGGTTGGGAGAACTGAAGCGGATGATGGAGCCAAATTAACATGGTCTCCCTCTTTTGGTAATCTGGAAGACAAAAGCGGCTTTCCTTGCGTCTTGCTTCTTCCACCGAGTCAAAATCAAAGAACCTATAGCAAAAGTTTTTCTTCCATGGCAAAATAAAAAAAAAATACCATACATTCATAAACAATAAACTTGAACTTTTTCCTTCTCCCTTCTTTCCTTTTCCTCATTCACTTTTTGTCTTTGTCCCTCATGTTGTGTTCTAAGTTGCAAGCTCGCTCATCCCTATGGTTGGGTTCTCTTGTCACGCGCCCACTGACCAAACGGTTCTATGCTGCTGCGACGGAAGAGGTATAAACAAATGGAAGGAAAAAAAGAACGAGCACAAAAACTGAGTTGGTGTTTTCTCTCTCTCTTAGACATTGAAAAAGACGGCGCTCTATGATTTCCATGTTCAGCATGGTGGTAAGATGGTTCCCTTTGCAGGCTACTCGATGCCAGTTCAATATGCCAACATGGGTATGTTGGCTTCTCATCTTCATACACGTGAAAAGGCATCTATCTTTGATGTCTCCCACATGCTTCAGACTCGGTAAGTAAAAAAAAAAAAAAAAAGAACAGTGGGGAAGAAGAGAAGGAAAAGAAAACGTGTATTGATGGACAAGGGATATGTAGGGTAGTGGGCAAAGATCGTCAAACGTTCTTTGAGACACTGGTGGTCGCGGATCTTCAATCGCTTCCTATTGGCCAAGGCACCCTCTCGGTGTTCACCAACGAACAAGGTGGTATTATCGATGATACGATCATTATGCAGCAAGAAGGCCATCTTTATGTGGTATCCAACGCTGCCTGTGCTGATAAAGATCTGGCTCATATCCGCAAGCACCTGGCTGATTTTCAGAACAAAGGTGGCGATGTGGATTTGCATATCATTGAAGATCATTCCTTGATTGCTCTTCAGGGTCCCAAGGCAGCTACAGCCCTTCAGGAATTGATTGGCAAAGATCTGAATGATTTTGGCTTTATGCATGGTCGTTTTATGGATGTTGCTGGTGTGCCTTGTCACATTGCTCGATCAGGCTACACAGGCGAAGACGGATTTGAGGTAAAGAAAAAGAGGAAGAAAAAAGGGTGGAGGAAAAGAAATCTAATGCTTTCGTTGGATATCTTGTCTATTCTAGCTTTCTGTTCCCACATCTGACATTGTCAGTATCACTACCAAACTATTGGCCCATCCTGATGTCGAATTGGCTGGCTTGGGAGCAAGAGATAGTCTGAGATTGGAAGCTGGTCTTTGTCTTTACGGTAATGATCTTGATGAGACCACTACACCTGTGGAAGCTGGTTTGACATGGACCATCGGTAAGCGATCCCTCAGAGAAAAAGAAACAAACAGCTTATGTTTTATGATTATCTTGCGTTAGCCAAATCGCGCCGCGCTACGGGTGGTTTCCTTGGAGCGGAACATATCTTACCACAAATCAAGGGTGGTGTAAGCCGTCGTCGTGTTGGTTTGTTGGTGGAAGGTTCACCTGCACGTGCTGGTGCTGAAATCCTTAACAAAGAGGGTGAAGTGATTGGCACAGTGACTTCTGGATGTCCTTCGCCTTGTCTGAAAAAGAACATTGCTATGGGCTATGTCAAGAACGGTTTCCATAAGAAAGGAACCGAATTGAGCGTCAAGGTTAGAAATAAGCTGAACAATGCCGTCATCACCAAGATGCCTTTTGTTGAAGCCAAATATCATAAATAAGCTTCTCCCTTTATTTTTCTTGTTTTTGTTCCCTTCAATCTATGTAAACCCTCATTTTGTATTTGTTTGCTTTCTTTCTTTCCCTGTCATAATCTAGAAATACACACATTCTTAGAATGTTTTGTCCACTTTTAACATCACATTTAAGACATTGTATCGATTTTGATTGGCCAATTTCGGGTTAGGCTTTCAGTAAATTCGAGACTGAACAGGCGGGGCTGACTGGTGCTTGATTCTAAGGCGCGGAGGGAACAGGTGACAGGAAATATCTTGTCTGTCCTCGTTTTTCTCTTCTCCAGTGATCTATATACTCTTTTTTTTTACCCTTGTTTTTCTTGTCATCATGGATCCATTACGGCTATTACGAGAGTTTACCATGGCGAATAAGCCTGTTATCCTTGTCAACAGCAATGAGGAGATCGTGAACAGCGTTGCACAGGCCACAAAAGTATCGTTTGATTCTCATACATTCCCGCGCCAGGCGCCTACTGCCTTTCGAAAAGGTGCTGCTGGAGAAGATGTCTACACATTGGACACCTTGATCTTTTTGGTCCAGAATGCCCATCTTGATAACAGTGCTTATTTCAAAGAATGCCGAGCTCAGGATATTGAACACGTTTCGATCATCGACAAAAAGAAGATCTTGGATTACCTCACGGGCAAAATCGATTCATTACCCAATATTGCTGATGTGAGAACTTCCGGTGAGACAATTCAATGGCTGTGAGGTGGCATGGGATGATATATGAACCAAAAAGACCTTGTGTGTTAGGGAAACGGCCTCGGGACGAAGACGAGAAAGATTTGGTTCCTGCAGATAAGAAAGGCAAAACAATAACATCCAAGGCCGATGATGCCGCTTTTGTGAAAGGTGTACTTGCGATAGAACGCGTGCTAAAGACAAAAGAATCAGTGATGCGAGGCACAAGGGTAAACAGACACCAAAAAAAAAAAAAAAAAAGAAAAGAAAAGAAAAGGAGGAGGGGAATATGCCCCTTTGAAAGATGTTCACGGCATGGCAGAAACTTAATAACATATGGCTATTTTGGTAGGACTTTTCGAGTGCTATTGCTTTGACACAAAAACTATTATTTGGTAAAGGCGTCGGTCGCAGCTCCTCCAAATCAGGAAGTATGTTAAAATCTCACGAGAGAAAGGGAGCCAGACGAGATGCTCAATAACCTTTGTATTTTCGATTCGCTCTTTTTTTTTTAGGCCGTCATTCGTCCTCTCAACCTTCGCAACATACAACTAAACTATCAAGCAAAGGTTTAATAAGAACAAAAAACGAAATACTTGCCTGTTCGACATACTCACTTTTTTGATCTTTGTCCAGACAAAATCCCATTGATCATTGTCCCCGCCGCTCCAACCGCCAAACTTACCCTGTATAATATCAAACAATTTTTGGAAGAGTCAAAGTATGAAAGAGATAAAGAAAAAAGCGATAGATGGGAAGCTGAGGATGCGCAACTTCTTTTCAGGTTTGTAGATTCCCAGACACTGCGTGAATCGGGCGTACGAAAACCTGAACAAGTAACGGTTGAACGACGCAAACCCGATGGCCAGATTGTGCCTTATCATGTGGTGGACTCTATTGTAAATCTCAAGCAAAGCGACTGGTACAGACCGACTTCTGCTATGATTTATATCTTAATTTTTTAACCTAAATCAAGGGACCGTGTCTGCTGCGTCTTTGTTACTGGCCAGGCTTGGCAATTCAAAGGTTGGAAATGGGAACGACCGTTAGAGCTATTTCAACATGGTAAGATCCCAGTTGGCATGTTTTAGTATCAGCAATCAGGCGATACTAAACTATTTCTTCAGTCAAAGGTTTTTATCCCAGGTGGGACGGAACTACTGTGGAAGGGCAAGCGCGTAACTGGGCCGTTGCAGATGTAGAGGTTAATATCGCTAAGATACAAAAAGAGGGACTAGGGGAAAACAAGCGTTGGGTTTTTTGTCAAGACAATTCAACTGACATCTTTCTTTTTCCCCAGATCAACCGGAATTGGCGACATATGGACCGTGCCAGCGTGGCACAATTGTGGGATCAGATAGATAGATACAACGCAAATCACAAGTCATTTCTCAACTATTAATTCGTGCACCATAAAAACAAAAGAAAGAAAAAGAAGGATTAAGTACTCTTGTCGGTATTTATTGTCGATTACCATCTTAGGGTCGAAACGGGATTTAAGTCAATAAATCTGTCTTTCTATAAGGAACGGCTTGATGGAATTTGGATATACGAATACAAACAGTAAATGAAAATGAAATAGTCTGTATTTCTTTTTTGGAATCATGTAATTGGTAGGAAGGTAAAGGATGATCAATTTCTTTTTTAGTTCAGTAGTGGCTGTCGTTGGCCTTCATCGTCGTCGTCTTCTCGTTCTTCAAATTGAGCACTCTTCTTTCGTCTTGCACCACAGCAGCAGATCACATAAGTAAACAAGGACCAGATATCAAGCAGGATACGTTTGATGTCACCGAACAGGCTCGCACGGGCATTGATGATGCGTTCTGGGCGGAGTCTGTGACGGTTGTCGATCATGATGCGAATGCAGACCTTTTTGGAATAGTTAAGAACAAACTTTTCTCTTTGGCTATGGATGTTTGGAACTTACCACCACCGCACTCAATACACCCAGGGCTGTACTGGCCGAAATCAAAAACATAATCACTTGTTGATATCGCACCGCGTTCATGACGTTAGATCCCGCCAGAATCTGACCTGTCATCATGCCAGGGATGGAGATCAACCCAATCACAGACATTTGGTTGATGGTCGGCAACATGGCCAATCGAACCGCTTCCACAGCAATAGACTGCCCGGCTTCCCACCGGCTCGCACCAAATGCCAGGTATGTTTCGATTTGTTCTTTGTGGGTACCCACACTCGAAAGACAACTGCTGAGGGCCACTGCCATGCCACTCATCAGATTACCCAAAAGCATCCCCATTGTTGGAATAAACGTCTCGGGAACCCAAAATGGTTCTTGCTGCATCGCCCATTTTGAGCCGATGATACCGATCAATAATGTCGAACAACCTGTTGACACCAATACCGACAGAAACTAAGAATATGCATGCCAGATAGGAAAAAGAGTGAGATTTTTTCTTTTTCCGCTTCAATTGGATCAGTTATAAAGCCATACCATGCCTCGGTACGATTGTTTGGATTTGTTATATACAGTTTCATACGATCCAAGAATAATCAGTACGCCTGGATTAAACAAAAAAAAAAAAGGAAAAGAAAAGAATAAATGTTGGTTGGTATAAACCGAAATTCAAAAGAGATCCTGGGAATCTTACATGTCATCAATAAAATGATAGCCGGATGCCTGGCTCGAAACACATCTTCCAAGATGTACCCCTAATATTTTCAGTGTTAAAAAGGCACACGAACTTGTAAAAATTCCTTTATCACTGCGTTACCATAATTGTCAACTGAACAAGGCAACGCACAGATGCCACGATAAGGGATTTCTCCAGCCGTAAACCCAGTACGAGAGAAAGTAGACCTAATTGATTATGGTTATGAATACGGCTGTTATTGTTATTGTTACTGTTGTTGTTGAATGGACCTTACAATTGAATATTATGAATCCAGACGCAAGGGCGACATTGAACCAAGTCAGGTTTGGTGTCTGTGAACCATTAGGAGCCCCAACGTAGGTCTCATTAGTGGCCAACCCCGTAGCCTCAAGAATGTAAGAGGACAATGGCATAGTGTCTTTCTGGAAAGAAGAGGACAAAGTTGCGCGGGCTATCGGTGAAAGAAAGAGAGAAAAACTTGAAACTTTTTTTTTTATTTTATTCTAATATATTTGGTAACACTTTTCCCGATCCCACCACACACTGAACGGCGATTGTGATGTCATCGCTTGGTTACATTTTTTTTGTTTAGTCCTTTCAATTCTTTTTATTTTTACGCTCTTTGGTGGCGAATGAACTTTTCGCCCTACCGAACGTCGTGTCTTATAAGGATAGCGGTAAATGGGTTGCATTGGATGAACACAAACAGAAAGAAGGAAGGAGAAGAAGTAAGACTCCGGAAACCTCCGCCACCCTTTGTTTGGAAAGGAAGGGTGTTACGGATCGTTTCATCGCTGCATTTTGTTGTTTTCTTTGTCCCCGAAAAATCATTTAAAGTTTACCATTATTTTGTTTTTTTCTTTTTCTCATCATCTCATCTATAGAAGATTTACATTACTGATATTTAAAAATGGTGATTGGAGATACTAAGCATCTAGGGTTGAATTGACCCTCACTTGATTGATGGCTCGTCCCGTTGTATGGATCGGGAAACACCGAGGAAGGGCACACCGACACACAAAGGATGTCAGTATCGGAACCCTTCCCTTTTTGCCATCCGTTCAGCTCAAGTCACTGGGCAATTCCATTTTTACCCCGTGGCCATAGTGTTTTTGCTCATGGACCACATGAATAAATGAAATCTCTATGTTCCACACGCCCCCCAGATCTGAAAAAAAACCTCTCTTTTTCCTATTTTGGTGGTAATCCTTTACCGATTGGATTTGGCATGATTTCCTCCCAAATCTTAAAACCCAGATAGCAGAACATTGATCTTTTTCATGCAGAAACAACGGTTCCCTGATGAAGCTATCCTTGGAACCTACAGTTCGCAAATGCTTTTTTCTTTGAGAGTACCATAAAACAGTTAAGCCTGATAAAATGAGTGGGGCAATTGTAGAGTCTTTGCCGTACCAAAATATAATCCTTATTCTTTTAGCTTATCGTTTATTTATCAGGTCGACATCTTTTTCATTTACGCAGAGACTCCTTATCTGCTTCGATCTTGTGCTGTTCTTTAAAAAAAACTTTGTCTTCAATTGAGAAAAGAAAATTATGAATCCTGATTTAGTATGTTGACATGACTATGATAGAGTAATGGTTATCGCACTAATCACATAGTAAAGGGATCGGGATTCTGATATCCATAGCAACAAAACAAGAAAAATGACGAATGAGGGACTCCCATGTGGCCCTATCTGCCAAACAGGTCCGGTCCATGCGAGGTTGATCCAGTGCGTATGCATATGTTTGTGTCATATGGATGAAGATCGATGCTATAGGTTTTTACTGAGATCTAGTCCATTTCTGGTGTAGTACTTTAAAGCGATAGATTGCTTGCGCAGATGGATTGTTTTCTTTCTTGCATTTATTTCTTTTTCTATACATCTTCTTAAAACGCTATACTACGATAATGGTTCCTATGAAAACTTAATACCTGTCACCATTGTCCGGTGGTCATGAGTATGGTCCTACATACATTTGGATTTCCAACCCAGACATATCTTTTTGCGAATATTTTCAATTGATAGCGAGAGCAACACCATATAAAACAATCATCTTTTGGTGTCTTTTTATTTTTCCTCTTTTGGCTATAACACGGGAAATCGCTAAACCATGATGCGTTTCGGATATCCCCAAGCACAGCATCTGATTTAAATTAAAGTCACACAGGCTAAAGAACAGATAAACTAGATGCGAGTTAGCATGCGTAAGTGGAAATCTATACTTACTCAGCGAGCATTGTTGCGCAAGACTTGGCGAGAGAGTAAAAAATTCAGTTACCATGGCACTGGCATAGTTATACAATGCTCCACTAAAAACAGAGAGGAAGCCGATGGAAAACTTACTAAAGCGTGCTAGTGTTATCCTTATCGATGAATGACAACATTTTGACCTCGCTAATGGATAATTCAATATATAAAAATCTCTGCATAAAAACAAGTAAAACAGAAGGGAAATCACAAATTTTAGAGAGGAACTTACTCTCAGGGTGGTACGCATGAACCAGGTAATGCAAACTTTGTGCTACATACAGCTTGAGCTTTTGTCTTCTCCTAATGAATGTGAATCTGGACTCTATGTACAACGCAGCAATAATTGACTGGAAATGGAATAGATGTAGGTGTGAAGGATGTCTTTATTGTAAGCTTTGCTGTTGCAACTCGAAACGGGAAACAAGAAAAAGATGACATGTTAAGAAGCAAAAAGGGGACAAGAGTGATGCTGTAGGGAATAACTTGGTTGCTACTTTTTTTTACGAGATTAATAGGCAAAATTTGCAAAAGAAAAAAATTGTATAATCAAACATGATTTAGAATTATTCCTCATCTATGGGCATGTCATCTTCGACTTCTTCACCGTATTCTTCTTCATAATCTTCCTCGATGGTAGCTTCCTGGTACTGCTGGTACTCAGAAACAAGATCCTGCATGTTGGATTCGGCTTCGGTGAACTCCATCTCATCCATACCCTCGCCAGTGTACCAATGCAAGAAAGCCTTGCGTCTGAACATAGCCGTGAACTGTTCATTCACGCGCTTAAACAGATCCTGAATAGCGGTACTGTTACCAATGAAGGTACCAGACATCTTCAAGCCAACAGGAGGAATGTCACAAAGAGACGACTTGACACTGTTAGGGATCCATTCAACAAAGTAAGAGGAGTTCTTTTGCTGAACAGCCAGCATTTGGTTTTCGACTTCCTTAGTGGACAGACGGCCACGGAAAATGGTAGCCACTGTCAAGTAACGGCCATGGCGAGGATCAGATGCAGCCATCATGTTGCGGGCATCGAACATCTGTGCTGTCAATTCAGGAACGCTCAAGTTGCGGTATTGCTGCGAGTTGAATGCTGTAAGGGGTGCAACACCAACCATGAAAAAGTGGAGACGAGGGAAAGGAACTAATCGTATTTTGTCAGTCTTTTCAAGTTCTTTTTGCTTCGTGTTTCGCATTGCTAATATTTCCTTTGATACGTACCCATGTTGACACACAGCTTTCGGAGATCCGAGTTGAGCTGACCAGGGAAACGCAAGCTGGTCGACACACCAGCCATGACAGCAGACACAAGCTGGTTGAGCTCGCCATAGGCAGGGTTAGTCAGCTTGAGTGTTCTGAAGCAGATATCATACAAAGCTTCGTTATCAATACAGAAAGTGGCATCGCAGTTCTCGACAAGCTGATGCACTGACAAGACGGCGTTGTAAGGTTCAACGACGGTATCAGAGACCTTAGGCGAAGGGACGACGGAGTAAGTGCTCAAGATTCTGTCAGGGTACTCCTCACGAATCTTGGATAACAAGAGAGAACCAAGACCGGAACCAGTACCTCCGCCAAGCGAATGGCAAAGTTGGAAACCTTGGAGGCAGTCGGTATTTTCTGCTTCTTTACGGACAACATCCATAATCGGCTCCACCAATTCGGCACCTTCGGTATAGTAACCCTTGGCCCATGAGTTACCAGCGCCAGATTGAGCGTTGATGAAATTATCCGGGCGGAAGATTTTGCCATAGGTGCTGGCGCGGATAGCATCCATGGTAGCAGGTTCCAAGTCCACAAGGACAGCTCTGTAGTTAATGTGTCAGCACAATGCACGCTTTCCTCCAATTTATCGCGTTTGGTTACCTCGGCACATATTTTCCTTGGTAACCCTCATTGTAGAACACGTTGATACGTTCCAATTGCAAGTCATTGTCACCGCAGTAGTTGCCATTGGGGTCAATACCGTGCTCTGCACTGATGGTTTCCCAAAATTTTTGACCAACCTATGAGAAGTTCTTTGTAAGCAACTACTATGAATTGATCGTATCTTTTGACTCACTTGGTTACCACATTGACCTAAGCAAAACAACAAGAAAAAAAAAAGGAACAAGATAAATTGACACATTCTTCTCTGTGAAGTGTACTGCTTACCAGCTTGAACGTGAATGATTTCTCTCATGATGAACGGAAGATTATGTTACGGTATTGGGAAAAAAAAAGGATGGTGATTTTTTGGGCGCTTTAGGAGATACAGTTAGTTTAAAATAAATAGGGCGGGAGAATACATCATAGGCTCTTTTTTTTTCCTATTACTTACGAGGAACAAGGAAGCAGACAAGGGGGGAAAGGGAAAGTAAAAAGAGTGAAGAAAAGGGAAAAGGGCTGTGATATCGGAATGCCTTGAAAGAAAGAGTAAAAGCACTCAAAAAAAAAACGTGGCATGCAGGCTGGACGTCACAGCATGATCGAATATGGAAATGGCACTCGTCTTCACGACATAAGCTTAAATCTTAAGAGGGAATGCAGCACTCGTACACACACGTGTGGTTGTATAACTCTGAACATATCGGCGAATTATTTCGTTTGCTTTATAGCAGCGATCGCACCATACAGACAAATCGCTCCGCTTTGATATAAGAATCCGGAGTATCAAATCGGATACTTTAAAAGACCAAGCTAGATAAAAGGCACAGTAAAGAAAGCCCTCCTGATCCTCTCCTGCATTCTGTTTTAGACGCCTTATATATTTTGTTTTGTTTAAAGAAATATGCACAGTCAAGAAGGATACAAAAAGTTAGCAAAATTCCTGTCATACTGTTTGATTCGGTTAAGGCATTGAACTGCAGACGTTCCTCGTCTTCAGGAAATTTTCCGCAAGTTAAGAAGAAGGGAAAAAGTTATCCTGCAATACTCAAAAGATTCGTATCAGTACGTTTGGATAGCAAAAACGAAAAATAAGGGGTCCGCTATGATCGCATAGAGCTAGGTCAAAACAACTCTGACGGAAGGATTCTCCCATTCGGGCCTTTTTCCTTGTCAATCTTCAGTAACAAAATAACAACGAGACTGGAAACCTGCTGTCGAATGTGAGAGATACGCTGAGAACTAACAAGTTAAAAATGCAGTTCTGTCACATACTCACAGTTTGTAGTTCTGAAATGAAGCTTATTATCTTTGGTGACAAGAGCAAGAGATTTCATTATCAAAGGTAACAAGATATTTCACACAACATCCTTTACAAACAGGAAAAGAAAATTGATATTCATATTTAATCCATGACACAAGCGTCGGAACTTTTGTTTCATGAATCTTATTGTTCGCTTAGTACGGCCTGTAATGATGTTGGTTTCGTGTGCTTTGTGACGCATGCACAGCGCCTCCAGCACCTCCGTTGTAACCACCACTTCCGCCATTTCCACTGTACCCACGCCCGGATCCATAGTCCGATGATCGATCCCGAGTTTCTCTGCCATATCGTCTGTCATCGTTCCTCAGGCGGTTATCGTCATCATTGTCGTTCCGGTAATCGTTGTCTGGTCCATCATCGTTTCTTTGACTGCCTTGTGAACCGCTTTCACTATAACCTTGTTGCATATTATTGTAACCATAACCACCACCACCAGAACCACCACCAGAATTTCCTCCTCCACCACTTCCGCCACGACCGTAATAGCCCATGTATCCGCCTCTGCCATAATAAGCAGCGGCCATATTGTAACCGCCGTAGCCACCGTACATGTTGCCATACATATTGCCGAAACCATAACCACCGCGGCCGCTTCCTCCTCCGCTTCCTGCTCCTGCAGGACTACCGTACGCAGCGCCTGCATAGCGGCTATTGGGCATGTATCCGCCTCGACCGACAGGTCCACTAAAGCTGGGATTGAATCCACCTGGGCCCCCGCGCATTTGTCTTGATTTCGGCATAGCTTTCTTCACTTCAATCTATATCCATTATCCCGTTTGATGTCAGAAGTAGTTAAGCAATTTATGACTGAACTTTACCGGTTTATTCTTAATGGTCAAATTCGTATGTCTCAATGCCTCATCTACGCCATCACTACTTTCAAACGTAATGAAGCCAAACCCGCGCGGTCTTCCCGTTTCACGATCACTCATCAATGTCGCATCGATAACCTTGCCAAACTGTGAGAAAAACTCGCGGAATCCCTCCTCATCCACGTCAGGAGCAATACCACCGACAAAGATTTTCTCTGTTTTGTCTTGTTCTTCGCGAGGAATGGCGCGTTTAGGATCAATCTATACTTATTAGTCAGCTAATGTCGAAAAGGAGAATATTGTTGAAGTACTCTTTTTCCATCCAGATGATGATCCTGATTCACAATGTCGTCAATAACTGCAGGATCGACCATGGTCAGAAATCCGAATCCACGCGATCTTCCTGTAGCAGGATCCCTCATGACAACACAATCTGCCACTTCACCGAACTGTGCAAAGTACTGTCGTAAAGATTCTACGATATGATCAGGACTCATTCCTTCAAACAGCCTTGCGTTCATATATCTTTTTTCTTTTTGGCTCCCTTCTCTAGCTCTTTCTCTTTTGCCTTTTTCTCTTTTTCTTTTCTCTGTTTGGACGAGACGCTTACCATCGGTCGTTTCCCAATTGAGACCTCCAATAAACATTTTTCTATATTTCGTATATGATATAACAAGAGAGAAAAAAAAAAGAATAACGATTAACTTCTTGATCACTATCATCATTACCTAAATTCAACTAGACCTGACTTGCTATGACTGATGATTCTGGGGTCTAGCTATGCTCATAATCTTTTCTTTTTCTCTTTCCCACTTTTCCTTTTTTCTTTCTGTCTTTTTCTTTTCTCCCTCTATCCAAACAAACGAAAAAACTCTAATCGTTTGGCGACACTGCCTTTCTCTCGCTAATTTCAGAAAAGAAAACTTACCCTTCGTCCTGATTCGCAGCACTAGCAACAGACGGTGACTTGCGATAACCGCTACCTTCTTCATCACTACCAAAGGAAGGCTGTTGTTGCTGCTGCTGTTGTTGCTGTTGTTGCTGACGCATATGTCGTTGCATCATTTGTTGCATCTGATACGGATTGGTCATCTGCTGGAAGTTACGATACATCGCATATTGATAAGGGTTGCCCTGGAATCCAGCCCAGTTGGGCATCATTGACATCATTGCTTGTTGCTGCGGTGTAAATCCCATTTCTTCTTGATTATCATTGCCTTGATCCTGATCATAATCATCAAATTCCCTTTGTTGATCATCACCTGGACCTTGCATATTGCTGGGTCTTTCTTCCTCGCGCGTCCGATCATCGGACATGATTTGTCCTGATCTTGGCTGAGGAGGCTCATTGGTACTTATTTCTTTGTAATCGTCTGCATAGATATCTGCATTTGTATAAGAATCCTCCTTAGCTCCGTTATAAACATTGTAAAGCTCATCATCAAAATCGTCCGCCATCGTGGTTTAAAGCGTAAAGGGAAGATGTGACGCTCCCAAAGTTTGATGGCAAAACAAATGACATTCTATGCCAAAAATCGGAGGTTCAATTTGATGACGTATAGAAAGTTTCCACGCTTGATACGATCCAGATCAATGGCTTCCAGGCGTGACTCCATGTCCGAGCTTTGTACAACTTCTAGCCGGTCCATGAGTCGTTCAAGCGACAATGTAAAGTTTTTATGCAAGGAAAGAAAACGGGCAGTGTTAAGGGAAGAATAAAGATAGATATTAATAGCAAGATAAATACTGGGATAAAGCGGCTCATAAGCGTTGCTAATCGATTAGTTGTAGTCCCCGGTTCTATGGCCCAAAATTTTGTCCAGCCGAGATTGAAAGCGGGTGCGGTTACTTTTGGCCCAGAGTGTTATGGCTCATAACAAAAAACGCTACAAATTGTGCAACCCTTCTTGATGAAGAATGGATAAATAACGATAAAGAGGGAGCTGCCCAGGGAAATAGGATTTCTTGGTCATTTAGACGGCTACCTGATTTATCCATCAAAGCTGAACGTGCAGAGATGAATCAAATAGACCTAAGAAACTAAAGCAAAACTCTTCCGATGAAATGCCACGGTAAGCGATCGCCTGCAAAACTTTCTTATGTTTCCTTGACAAGTTCTTGGGTAAAAATATTTGAATACCATGCAGTTTTTCATTTCGGCTTTCAAGTAATAGAAAACAAAACGTACTACAGTCAACCAGTTAATAGAGTATAATCAAGAAATTTAGAGTAGTAAGTATCCGGTTAAACATTTGGTGCGCTAATTCTCTCGTCGATACGCGATTGCAATCTGCTTGTGAGAGCCTGGATCTCTGAAAGCTCTTCGGGTTTGAAGGTATCAATGGCGCTCTCTACGGAAACGCATATACTTTTGAACCGTGACATAACGCTGAGAGACTCCATCATTGCATCATATGCATCATCCGAGTCGTCTTCGGACCAACAGTTGTCTATGTAATGCATGGGTCAACTGAAAGCTCGCCAAATAACACAACGTTGATCCTATACCTGAAGCAATCTTCAGGTCAGGTTTGAAGCGCCGAACCAAGTACATGTGTTTGCAAGGTAATTCACGCTTAGCAAAGTCGGGGCAATCACAGGATATCAGCTCGCCCTCTTCTTCTTCAACTTCGTATTGTATTGAGGGGTCATTAAGCGAACCGATCCGGAAGGTAACGTCATCCGTCTCCTCATAATGAATAACGTGGATCATGTTACTCAATGACTAGATCGACACCTCATTAGCAGAGTTCTCTCGTCTTCTTTGCTGTTGTCCGGTATAGTATCCTCTGTTCCGTCAACGACGTTTCCTGCTCCAGTAGTAATCGTCATACATCGTCCACGAAATGGAGGTGTCGCGTAACTTCCGGCAGAATAGGACAAACAATTCAATTGTCTGACTATATAATTAACGAGATTCTATTGGATGATTATTTGCCTGTGCAGGAAGGAGAAATGAGGTTCTTCGGAAGTGTCCAGCAAGGGATATTGAGAAAATATATCGATTATTCCAGGATGGTACCCAAACATGATCATCCTATAAGATCTGTCCACTTACCTCGAACTACGAATAAGAGCGCCAATGCTTAGTCACTTTAGGTTCGCTTTACCTGTGGTCATCTATTTCCCATTCTAGAAATTGCTCTTTATGATACCCCTCGTTAAATTATACATACTATTTCAATAATCTGATCCTGTTACATGACAGAGGGATTCAGGTAAAGTTTCGAATTATCGAATACACACAGCAGCCTTAGCATGAGCTGGTATATCTTTATTCAAGGTTAAAACGGTGACGACAGGTATCCATGATCACAAGACAGATCCACGTTTCCCGATCATGTCGAACGATAATTATTGGCTTGGTGCTGCTAACTTTGTTTGCATCTACTATGGGTGCTCTATTATTTTGCTAGTACTCACTGTGTTCTTCTGTTAGCCGATGGAGAGCTATGATAAAAAGTTTCATTTCAGTTGTCTGATTTGCTTTTCACCTTTGCCCAAGCAGTGGGAATTTTTCGATATAACCCTAGCATTAGGAATCCAGTAAAAACCAAAGCTTGGGATAGATATCCGTCTAATATACAACTAAATTTTTTCATCTCATCTCGTAGATCGGTAAGCATAGGATGCGTCCCTTATTCTACGTTCGCAGACTAGTCAAAGGGTTTCCTGGGCTATTTTGATTGGCGGAAGGTGATCGAACCTTGCTTTGGTCAAATCGGATGACACTTAACGCAGAATGAGTATTTACAACGGCAGATGATATTCTGACAGTCGGCATTTCGGCGGGAATGGGTTTTTCTGATATTTCTATAGATGAGGCGGAAATGCGGAAACACTGCTTATCTCTCCTCCGGGACTTTTCTATACGGCTCTTTGTACGGCACGAAACAGCCAGGCACTAGCAATGCATCATTCACGTTTGTTTCATATGTCTATTTTTAATTCTTTCTTACGTTTGCTTTCATCATCCCTGCGCTGCACACTGTTGCTGCTTGTTAAAGCTTTGAAAGGCACGCAAGTTGATGCGAGTGCATTAGTCGGTCTGTACTATCATGTCATATCTCTCCTTTCTTTCTTACACTGAATTTATCCATACCAACTTAAATCATCATGCTGACAGCAGAAGCATATAATATAATACAATCTAACAACTTCTTTGGTATGCTTAAAAAGCTTGTCTGTTTGACTGTATAGTCGAAGCGAAAGCCATAGTGAAATGGTGTTGGGTGCGATATCCCATAGACCTTCCACTATCGCGATGAGGAGAAGTTGATGAAAAATGTATATATGTTCCATAAAGATACGTGCAACTTTATTGATTCATCAGGTCAAGTTGGCCGTTTTTCCTCGGCGCTAAAAAAAAAAAAGATTAAGCAAATAAAGAATTCGGGGAAGGTGTTCCCTTCTTCATCCAAAACAAGAGAAAAAGACATCAATCTCCCTTCTAATCACTTGGCTGGTCATCTCCCGAGCTATAGTCATCCTCATCGACAACATCCTCATCACCCTGATCGGGAAAAGGAAACAATGAGTGCATGTAGTCTCGTTAAACGATATATTACCATTTGATGGGCAACGACTGCTTCTGATAGCAGATCTTTCAGTTTTTTGTTGTTTGGCTTGACTAACATGACCGGTGTCAACTTGTGGCGGTTTTGGATTCTGTGGAAAACAAAGAGCGTGTTATGTTGATAGGTTAAGGGTAACGGTATTACCTACCGTGGATCAGCCCCTGCTTCCACTAGCATTTCTGCCATGACCAGTGCAATTTCATCATCTTGATCCTGATACTGCACCGCATTGTGCAATGGGGTATCTCCTTCTAGTCGGTTTTTCAAATCCAAGTCAATATCGTCCTCATTGACCAACAGTTCGAGGCATTCCCATGAGCCTGTCTTGGCGCTGACATGGAAGGAACAGCAAAATTAACACCAAAGTTATCTCTCGCTATAGATCGTACTTACGCAATATGGGCAGCAGTATTTCCAATGCTGTCTGTGAAGGCAAGGTCGTAATTGCCTTCTTTTAAGATGGCTTCCAGTTCATCCTTTTGGTCGCTTCTGCATGCGGCAAGCATACGTTCATCTGTCATGAATGTTCAGTCGCAATAGAACCAATACCCTTAAACGCGCGAGGTACTGACTGATGGATGCGCCTTCTTCTGTGGTCATTGTCAAAGTGTGGATGAAGGTAAGATGACGGGTTTACTGACTTATGGAACGGACTCACAAATTTGGGGAAAAGACCGCTTCCTAATTTCAGGTAATTGCCCTGGACGGGGAAAAAGGGACATGGCTTGAGCCAGAACCCCATTACAACCTCTTACTCTGGTGTCTGCAAGTGCCTTGGAAACGGAAATAATGGACTCTTGCCAAATGAACACGTTTAAATCATCTCGATGCTTCCTCGCTGCACATACAAAGCCAACAGAGTACATGTCATAGCATTGTTATCGTCTGCCGTTGATATGGAACTGAAAAGGAAAATGATAGGTGGGACATTGATACATAACCGACATAGCCATAGATATGTGTTATATACGTGTAGACTCTGCAGATGAGCTTACGAGAAAGTAATATCAAAATTTGACATCTGAAGTAACAGAAGAGCCAAGACTGGTTTTTCGAAGTCTGCGTTCGCGACTATGCTTTGTTATTGGTTTGATGCACGTGAAAAAGCTGCAGGTACGGACAAAAAAGCCTAAATGAGCATGGCTTGTAACCGTTGTGTATGTATAATGAACAATTTGCTTCATGACGTGGTACGTATTCACTGACGAATCTTGTTCATGATAGCAACAGTCATGTCTTCCCCGAATTTTTCCCAATTCTGCTGAAAATCCAATGTCCCAAGCTTCCTCATAAATGTTTTGCATGAAAGGGTATCGATTTTGAAGTACAATGATTACCGAGACTCCTAAATGCTGGATTTTGTTTGATGCAGACCTTAAAACAGGAAAATTCATGCATGAACCTACGGGTGATGCCAAAGGCATTTTGGCTCTCGTCTTGCTTACACAGCAATTTAAATTAAGATGGCAGTACATGTTTGTATGGTTTGATTGTTCGTTATACCAAGTATTTCGAGGTCTGAAGCTAATAGGCCATCAAATTTACATTTTAAATCTCGAGATAGTCTATGTTGTCATCCAATTGATAACGCAGTTGCTTATGCCAACAATTGTCAAGTGCCTTTTGTTAGGACATGTGTGCCTGAAAAGCAACTGCTGAGAACGCAAAACATGTCACATGTTACAGCTTAATCAAGTCGAGAAAAGTCATTGATATGATCTTGTTTCCCCAGCAACCCCATTGCCAGGTAAAATGAAATGGTTGAATATTAGCTAAAAGTGTGTTTAATAAACGTGCCTAATCAATCTCATCGTGTGTGTTCTGTGTCAAGTTCATATCTCCATTTCTGTCGGTAATGTTTTGAAAACGTGTACGACGAGTGTTCCTATTTCTGTGCCACATCTGCTTTTGGATTGTGTGCCTTTTTTTTTTCTCTTTTTGTTACACAGATTATTTCATTGAGAATGTCGGACTATCGGACTGGCCGGTATAACTTTTTTTCCTCGACAGGTCATGTCTGGCTGACCAGACCGTGGCCACAAGGGAAACCGGGGAAAAAAGGGCTCAGCACACATGCATTCGATTTACTTTATAAATTAACTATGGCCGTATGTCATGGATGACAAAGCGCAATGATAATGATATACATAGTGGATAAAAGGAGAAGTCATCCCAATAAGAGGGATAGTACACGATCTTTGTTGTGAATGCCGAAGTACGGATAGGCAAATAGGATCGTGACAATGGTGGAAGAAAAGGAAGGCGGGTGATGAAATTTTCTGCTCTCTTTTTTCTCAATACCTCGTCATTCTGACTGGAATGCCGAAAATGTATACAGAGGGAGAAAAAAAATACTCTTATTCTTTTTTCCCTCTTTCTTTTTTCTCCTCTTTCTTCATCTCTCTTATTACATTTACTATTAATGAAAGAATTACCCAATATACATGATTACCGTCAAAATAAATTACTGGCATCCTCTATCTATCACAACAATGACCCCTATCGTGCCGCTAGAAAGAGTCAGCGAACAGGTACAAACATCGACTAATGACTTCTATCATCTCTAAGGCTCAAATATGCTAATCACACTCTTGAATCCATGTAGATTCTTCTGATTCCAATCGAGAAATGGCTGAAGTAGAAGGTGTTCATTCAAGGACGGCCTCCGACAGTAGTACCAGCCGGCTGGCAACCAATGCAATTATAGGACAGCCCATGCAGCAAATATTACAACAAGAGTCATATACCAATTACGATTACTACGATGATGACCCCTATGCAACTCCCGGCATTGATAAAAAGAAAAACAGATCACGAACCGACACAGGAAGAGCCAATTCTTATTTACCTTATTCACACCATCAACGAGATCCATTTAAACCAGCTACACCAATCTATATCGAAGAACAACCATCAACACCGTTTAAAGAAAGAGGCGGATCCATATTACAAGACGATTTAATCATGGATATGGACCAGCCCCCCTCACGTCTACCGGCTCGTACATTCACACCCAGGCCACCAGCTGACCTGGAGATTTTGTCAGAAATCAAGAAGAAGAAACCTAAAAAGAGATACTGCGGTTTACGTCTTCGTACGCTTATACTCATCGCCGTCTTTTTTGCCGCCGTGACAGGTACCATATGGTACTTTGTCTGGCCACGTGTGCCCCGTACGGTTGTGGACAATATCGACATGATCAGAGCACTGGATGCTAGCAATAAAAGCCTCTCCATCTCAACCACATGGCGAGTCAGCATGAAAATTGATAATGAAATGAATTGGATTCCTACACCTATCAGTAATATAGCTATCGCAGTGCTTAATTCAGAAACACTTGTGGCACTTGGGGTAGCTAATTCGGGACCCATGGAATTGGCGCCGAGGTATAAATGGCAAGAATTCAGTGTACCTATGAATATCTCCTATTCAACCAACGACCCCAACGATCCGACGTTTCGAAATTTGTACGATGCATGCGGTATTCAGATCAGAAATGTTGTACCAGTAGCCAAACAGCAATTGTTACAAATTATGTTTCAGTTGACGTATAAAATCGCAGGCATTGCATGGACCACCACCAAAGCTATCCCAATACCCGACGGTGTCAAATGTCCGATGGATTTGGTCCAATGAACTGCCATTCTTTATACCCCTTTTCGTTCTATTTGTCCTTTGTCGGATTTCACATTGTCCCAAGCTCAGCTTTTTGGTTCCCAAATCTGAAGCCCTCCCACTGTTTTACCCCCGCTACCTTCTTCTCCTCCGTTAGAAAAGGAAAGAAAAAAAAACAACTGTACACCACTTCCATATTACACACAAATCAGCAAAGCCCATATCAACATCTTCCTACGCGTTTTCGTTTACTTATATCCTTGCACAAATCCAACCTAAAAGAAAGCATTTGTATTCCACATTTCTTCATTAAAAAAAAAACAAAAGATCGTGTTTATATCATTGTACAACCTGAAGCCAGTCGTAGATAAGGTTCTCTTACACTGACAAGATGGTCCTACGGTAAAACTGTCGCACATCACAAGTCGCACAAAGTACCTATCCAGCTATGTTTCCAATCGAAGTCTGACATGAACATAAGGCAATTATTGCATATTGAACGTTTTATGAAAGAGTGACATCTAATCAATGTAAGTTTCATCACAAGCATGTATTCAGCTTGTAAGTATCCACATAGATCCAAAAAAAAATAGTTAAAATGTCGGAACCTACAAGATAGATATCAAATCTTGTTATGGATACTGTTCTATTGGCAATAGCTTTCGATGGCTAATCCGGTCTGTCGCTGATGACGACCAATAGCGTTAGTGTTCATTTGCGTTTTGATTTGATTCGATATAAGCTTGTCAGTAAGTTAAATGCTCACCATAACTTCTGTGCTGTCTCAGCATTTAGAGAGGCTTTTATTCTATAGATTCGAAGTTTCTCCTACCCATAGCGTACCATTTCATATGATATTATAACATCGTAATGTAATGCCCGATCCTATTTATGGATTGTCAATGATACCTGGCATTGTTTCTTTCTTTTTCCGTGGGTGTTGGCAAGGAACGAGCATCGCACTATGCATGAGGTTGTTCCAACCTCATCTTTGTCTGCGCGTATTTTCCGTTCGTTGGTGTGATTACGCAAAAGATCCGACTGAAATCATTGACGTACAGTTGCAGCAATCAACCTTATACAGTAGTTAGTGACGATAAATGCAAGCACCCCGAAATAAAACTGCCACTACATTGATTTTGACATTAAGGATGCTTTCTGAAGGTCTTAAAGTGTCCTAAATAGACATACAGAGAGTTTTTAGCGAATGCTTGGCAAACTATTACTGTAAAGATGATTCATGTTCCACAGCGAAACGTGTACGACAAAGAGAGATAATTTTGGGCAATAAAAAGATGAATAGCATTAATTGCTCGTCTCGGTTGTGTGTACAGAATTTGAAGTGAGGGGCATGTTCTACCTGGCGGTCTTTCAACGGCTATGGAAACAAGGAAAGTACTGTAGCGCGTGCGGTGCCCCAGCGTCTTAATGTTTGTATATAGGAATATCAAACTCAGTAACCGGTAATGCGAAAAGCGCTTTTTGTTTGACTTTTTTCTTATCTGAGCAAAAAACCCAACATGGCCAATCCCAGTAGTGCATTGCCTACAGTGAAAAAGTTTTTTACCGAGCTCCCAAGACTCAAAGTGCTCTCAAGGCCGGACGATGTACGATCAGAAGTCACCGTTTATGTAAAAGGTATAATGAGAACGATCCCTTTATGGGATGGAGCATGTCGCGAATGAACAAAGTTGCATAGGGTTTCTCGCTGAAGGTGAATCACCCGATCGTTTTGAAGACTGGATGCATTCCCATCGATTACTTGTATTGAGTCCGACACACCAATGGGGCCCAGCGGCACTGGGGTAAATAGAGAAAAACCAACCATCTAAAGCGCGTCTTCCTGGCCTACCGACCACTTTTTCCCCTCCCTCTCTCTCTCTCTTTTGCCCTTTTCCCGTTTTGCTTCATCTTTCTTTTTTTCTTTTTTTTTTTTTTTAGCTATTCATGGCCATCTGGTTCACCTTTGTCGCAGATACCTTTGCCTCTCGCGACTCTAGGTTCGGCAGCTTATCTCGTTGGACGTAACATCCGCCGTCTTAGTCGTCTACGGTTACCTACTCCTGCTTCTATCGTGGGTGCGGTGGCTGTGGATGTGGGTCTCCATGCTGCACGATTGGCTTATCAATTCAATACGGCCAAATATGAAAGTCGCGAAAGGGCAGAAATGTTAGCATGGCGATTATTGGATCTCAGGCGGAAACATGACACATTACGTGTTGTTGGTCATTCACTTGGTTGTCGTCATATTACGGAAGCTTGTGGGCTCATGCGGCACGAGGAAAGGTATGGAAAAGGCCAAGAAAAGGGGGAAGAGGGGTGTCAAAAAGAAGAAAACGACAATGTGTATTAAAGCGGTAAAAACTGGGATAGACCGGATTCGATCCATCTATGTGCACCTGCCATGGTGGCTTCGGATATTTTACCTTATGTCACGCAAGGTTCGGGGGGATTGGGACGGGAATCGACGGCAATCTATTACTCTCCGAAAGACATCACGCTTGGTATTTTACTGCGTGCTCTATTAATGGGTGAACAGGCTGTAGGTGAGATTGGCTTTTCGGAGAATATAATATTAGATCCCAGTGTGAAGATGATCGATGCCAGTTCGTCGTTAGGAGGATATTATGTTGGGGCACATACAGATTATGCCGATAAATTCCATTTCTTTGCGTTTCCGAGCAAGTATAGAAAGGCGGCCTTTCTGATGGATGGGACCGGCAGGACCCGAGGGAAGGAAGAATAGAACAGTTGCACATCTTACCTTAAAAGAAAAACGTGGTCAGATTCTTTCGAAGACCCCTCCAGCCTTTTTGTTATTTATGTTCGTCATTCTATTTTTTCATGCTCAGTATGAATATGGCACGTTTCATCCGCTTCGTTCGATGGGGATTCAACTCTATAGATCAATGACAACTCATTATGAATGTGACACAATAAGGGGATTCTATTGGGCAATGCTCATGTTGATAAAAAAAACATTTGGGTAAATCAAGAGTTCATCTTTTCGGCTGCCCATCCCGGTTCATGCATTCATTGCCCTAGTTTTTCCCACGACCCGCACAGGACAATTGCCATGGTAAGATTTGACATCTATACTGATTCACTCAACTACTCAAACCTCCCTTTTCCAACTCCCTTTTTTTTTTTTTTCGAAACCCCCTTTGACGCGGTGGATTGACTCGGTGATAAAGAGTGGTTATATTTTACTTAAACGGAGTCAAGCTGAGATTGGAAAAAAAATTTTCTTGCGACTGTTGTGTCCCAAAAATTCTCAAATTTCACTCGTTAAAAAATAAAAACAACGCACGGCCCTACTAAGCAACCAAAGGGAAAAAGATCGAGTCCAAAAAAAATTAACCAAATCTTGATCACGCCATCCAAGCAATGTTTTGTGTTCCGTGTTTCCTTACGTCTCGCCCCTGTCAAATATCGGTTGCTGTGGTAATCGGCTATCGAATTAAATAGGGCAACAAAAAAAAAGACGATCCAGAAGTCTTTTTTTGGGAGGTTTCAAATCGCGAAAAAAAAATTAAGAGCTCAATATAAAGGGTTCTGATTTTTAGTTTCTTGTCTACTCTTTGTCTCGGAAAACAAAAACAACAAGAAAAAAAAAAGAAAGGAATTACAACAACAGATCGACTCTACTGGTGTTCATGCGTTTCTGTTCTTGAAGCCACGGTGCAAAAGAAAAGAAAAGAAAGAAAAAAAAGAATCCATTGTTTTAGTATCCATCTGCATCTCTCCTTGTTTCCATTTCTACTTATTCTGTAACCATGGTGAATGCTATTCGAAAGACAAGTGATCTCAAGATCGATCTGGTATCGGACGAAATCGTATTACTCGGCCAGGCTGAGGAATCCGCCGGAAAAATGTTACAGGGTTGTCTGTCGTTGAACTTGACGGAGCCAATGAAGGTCAAATCCATTGTCCTCAAGTTCACAGGCAAAATGAAAGTCTCCTGGTCTGAAGGTAGAATACTACTAAACATACGAGGGTGAGAGTAAAGGAAATTAATCGAATATTTGTTTTAGGTATCGGTCACCATCAACATTATCACAAACAGGAACGTACCATTATTGACCACAAATGGCAATTCGTCCCTGCCATTGGAACAGTCCAGAAGAAGACACAGACATTGCCAGCTGGTCAACACAAGTGGAACTTTGAGTTCTTGTTGCCAGGCGACCTTCCGCAGTCATTGGAAGCCGAAGGAGGTCGAGTTACTTATCGTTTGAAAGCCATTGTCGAACGACCCGCTTTTATTCACAATATGGTGAAGAAACGATCTGTTCGTCTGGTGCGATGTATGCTTCCTTCCGAGTTCGAACTATCGCAGACACTGGAGATCCACAACACGTGGGCTGAGAAAATGGTGTACGACATTGTATTGCCATCCAAAGTCTATGCTTATGGAGAGACTATCCCAATGACGTTCAATATTCTGCCTATTGCATCCCAACTGCGCGTACGATCCATCATGGGCACGCTTAAGGAATACTGCACGTACACTGCCAATGAATATTCCAAGACCGATACGAGAATTGTCAAAGTTCAGCGTCAGGATGACCCTTTCGCCGCAGAAGACGCCAGTCATTGGACACGTGTAGTCAATTTGCAAGTGCCAGAGAACTCTCCCCTTGTGTTTTGTGACGCCGACAACGAGATGATCCGTATCCGACACAAACTGAAGTTCATTATTTCCCTCATCAACGCCGACGGTCATCTTTCAGAGTTGCGTTGCTCTGTTCCTGTGATTGTCATTGATTCCTTCGCCCAACAGACAGAGCTCAACACACTACCAGCGTACGATCAGACTTGGCGATCCGTTCCCTATGATCCAGCAGTCTTGGCTGCACTCCGTAGTTCCCCTTCCACGTCTATTCTACCTGCTCTAGCACCACAACATTCGCGTGAACCTGTCACTATCTCCGGCCATACGCGCTCCCTCTCCATCGCCTCCAACAATATCAAGAACGACCAAACTCCTACGGGTCCATCTGATGACCTATCGAATGACAATGATGATAACGACAACGAAGCCAGTTTATGGTGGCAAGGAATGGACCTATCAAGAGTGCCATCCTATCGAACGGCCCTCCAAAACGAGGCTGTGCCATTCTCTTCTTCTCTCCCTACCTACGATTCCTTGGCAATGTCACCCAGGGTCACCCATTAATTCCCGGCATTTGTTTCTTTATTAGACACCTTCCTTTATTACTCCCTGCACTCTATGTATTATATTTTCAACAAATTCGCCTTCTTGCATTCCAATGTTATTGCTTTACTTTAGTTGTTCAACACATAAAATACTCACTTCTTATTTTTTTTTTCGCTTGCATTTCTTTACAAAATATAGTTTATTTTCTATTATTGCTTCCCCTTTTCATCGTACTTGGTCTACAATGCCTCTGTTCATAAGAGTTGTTGCACAAAGCTTGGTGCATTAATTAGCTGATGAAGCCCGTAGGCATCTCTAATTCTTTCATGTGTTCCTTTCTATCCACGTATCTATGGAAAGAAAAACAGATCTACAACGATGTGGATATGACTTATCTAAACTCTATCGATCGACCAAGGATGGCCAATGGTTAAAACCGAAATTACACAGAACAGGCTTTCAGATAAACCCATGATAATGGGACTGACAGGATCTTGGCGGAAATGATGTGTGACTTCTTTAACGGAAGGAAGTTATCCTGATGTTGGCTTGTTTCCGCTTTTGAAATATGGCACAAATCGCGACGAAGGATCCACTTAGCTTAGATTCATTGTATCTTCTTCTTCATGGGAGAATATTCCAAAACACAGACTATGCAACTTGGCTACTCGACTGCATAGTGCATGCTTCTTTACCCATCGATGCTAAATTCAGTCCTGCCATAAAAGAATTCGTCTGGAGGTAGAAGATGAGCATGTCATGTCGTTTCGCAACCTTAGTCTTCTGTTACTTAGCACGTTTCTCATGAGCCAAGTGCACATCATTCCTGAAGACGCGATTGCGCCTTTCTTCCGAGATTGCACAAGTATCACACCTACACAGGTCTTATTAGTTTTATACATGTTGACGTATAACGATGCCATTGTTGCTTTCAAAACCGATCCAAAACTGATCTCTGCGGCCACATCGGCAAAAGTAGACAAGACACATAAAGGCAAGCACTGCTGTTTTTGATGAATTAATAGACGACAAGTGTAATCACCCTTTACTTCAGAGTACTCGGCATCTCTTCTTGAAACCATACCGATTCGTTATATTTTGAATCATGTAGAATCTTATCAACAAGGGATGGCCTACCGTGGAATATATCCCGATCTCGCGTCGTTAACCGCCAACCTGTACCCAGAGATGTTTGATGTCACAAGCTTCCTATTGCAGGAAGGGAATGAAGATTCCGATCTGATGCAGGATGCGACCCGGATGAATGAGTAAGCTCAGGGCGAAGCAGCTATGCATGTCTAAAAACCGAAAATTAGACGATGGCTTGCTAGAATGTCCCCTGAAAAACTGCAAAAGATATTGGAGAATTGGCAGGAGGAACCGGATGCGGTATTAGAGGGTAAATAGGAACCGTAATAGAGCATAGACATACTGATCGATCATGTATGATCTACTTATTCGTGGTAGCCTTGGTGCGTCTGGAATCTATGACAACTATAGCAGTCAGTGACTATGCAGATACAGTGGTCTCCAATTTGCTACCTCTATGTTTATCTGAAGAGTTAGTATCCAAGCATCGCAAATCTAGTTTACTGCACACTAACCAACTGTTCCCGATATGTTCAAATCAGACAAAGGATTGACCGATGCATCTCTGAAGCTTTTATATCCTTGTGGGATGCGTTTAATCGGATTATGCCACACGGACTTTGGATAATAACTGCCAATGTGTTGCGGGAGAAGTCAGATACGTAAGTCGCTTTTCTTTTTCTATAACATATTTACGATTTCTGTACAGGGTGTATACCTTGGATAGCTTAATTCAGGATCCATTACAACTATTTAACGTAGATATGCGAGTATTTCGCTCTGAAATCATTCTACCTCTCTGGTTACGCGTAAGTTCATCCGCAAAGAAGGATCTTCTGCCAGAATAAGCAATAACCGTATCGAAAGATGTTAGGCAGCTTAAGGATTTGTTCGAAACATCGCATCTGGAAACGATTCTATACAACAAACGTGAGTTGTAGCGCTTCCTCTTTCACGATGCAGATAATGCTAAATTGGATATAGTCTGATACGCTGAATGCTCGGAATATTATGGTATTAATCAATGCACAAGAAACTACTATGTTACAGCTACTGCTTGAGCTCTGTCTACCCCAGGATGCGGATAAACATAACCAAGGTAAGACATATATATAAGCAAAGAGTTTCAAGTATGTAAAAGCGCTCTTTAGCGAAATTGGAAGAAGCAAGAAAGAACATTTGCCGTTTCATTCATGGCATCTTTATTGATGGCGATCGTGACATGCTGCTGGCCAAAATTCTTCATTTTCAGACTTATGCTCTTGAATTGATTCCCATGGTGGTTGAACTTATACCATCAATCTGTAGGTGGAAGTAACCACTTTAGTTTACACCTAACGCAACTGTTTTTTCCATCAGATATTGTTTTCAGTTTCATTCCAGAATTAACGCGACAACCACAAGTAGAGAAGCAGATATTTGGCATCCTAATGGCATGCCATTTATGTGAGAAATACCCATTGGAAAACTAGTAAGTTAAACGAATATCCGTAACGAACAACAGTGACAATCTATTCCTTGAAATAGCCTAGCTATAGCTGAAAAATACGTTCTCCCTCGTTTATTAAAGATTGCCTTCCCAGTGTCGCAGGATGGTAACTCCGCTGTATGTGTACCATCGGAGGCCCTTGTTCAAGCGATTCCAGGTTTTGTGCATCTAGCAAGAGCATTCCCTCATTTCGGCCCGCAAATTCTGCAAGCCTACGATGGTAAAGAGCAACATATTTTGATTATCTCGTCTTATCACAGCACTCATTGAAAATATTCGTAGAAATTGCCCGCGGTCTTCCAGCGCCAAAAGAATTTATCGGTCAGGAAGGAAGCAGCAAGCTTATCTTAGTTCTCCGGTTACATAAGATTTTGAAAGATTCGAGAGATCTCGTCCAACAAGAAGTAGATAGAAAAGACTTTGTAAATAAAGTGATTCTGTGAGCAACGAAAAGTCAACGTGCATGGGCCAGCAAGTCAAAGCATTGAGATGTGAAGTGAAACCGGAAGATTAAAAAACAAGGGTTGGCCGAAATGACGGGTCAGCACGGAGTTAAGTGTTAATTGCATGGATGCGTCATGACTACATCACTTGTCTTTTAAGGGTTTACATAAAGCTTCGAGCTTTTGATTGCCCAATAAATGGTTCTTGGAAAACATCGTTGAATGCAAGCAGTCTTAGCTGCAAGACGCTACGTTTATCCTATTTTTTGTCAATATCGCACCATGACGACTGCAATGCAAATTTCCGATGCTATGCTCGAAGGCTTGATTACCCAAGCCAACCAAGAGCTCAATGCATCCAACATGTATCTTACCCTTTCATTGTGGTTTCATGACCAGGAGCTTCCCGGAAGCGCCGCCTGGTGCCGCACACACTCAGACGAAGAGCGCCAACATGCTCTACGGATCTTTGACCACATCGTGAAGCGTCGGGCGAAAGGATCCCTCGTCAGGGATATTGAACCGCAGGTGCCAATGAGTGTGCTGAATTCGCCTGTGGATGCATGGTAACTTCTTTGAACTTCTTGCGCTAGCATAGGATCATTGATGATATGTTTTTCTTAGGAAATTAGCCTTTGAAAATGAACAAGAAAATAGCCGTCGAATCCATCGTTTAGTGTTCCAGGCACGCGAGGAAAAAGACTGGACCACAGATATTCTGTTGCAATGGTTTGTCAATGAACAATTGGAAGAAGAATCAGCAGTCCAGGATATTTATACGAATGCATCTGAAGTCGTAAAAACATCTGGCTTGTATCGACAATACGACGAGAAGATAAAGTACAAAGAACATTAAGAGCAAGGAACAAAAGAAAAAGAAGGCTCAAGCAAGGGCACATGTTCCTTTGTCAGTGAGCCGTTTATTCGTGCAAAAAAAATAAAAATAAAAATAAAAATGATATGTTGTTTCTTAAGCATCTTTTTTAACCCACTTGACTATGTTAAAAAAGACCCATTAAGGTTTCATACAACTACCTTTATTTAGCAGGGTGGCATCTTATCTTTTCTGCAACGTGATGACAATGCCAGCATAGTAGGAATATCACGAGATGATCATTGCAGATAACGAATCATGAATAGACGGAACATGGTAAGCAACATTCGTTTCATATTCGTTGCAACGTACGGCATTTGTTTCTGGGAATCCAACATAAATTGAGGAAAAAAAAAAGTCAAACCTTGTTTTCCTTTTTCCTCGACTCTCACGTTCATTCTGGCAGCCAATGTCGACTCTGAATGGACAGCTTGTCAACATCATCAGCGAAATGCTGAGTTTGTCAGTAACTATACCAGTACTCGGAATCATGCTTCCTGTACTGGATATCATGCATGCTATCTTAATCACGTACACGTATCGGACGGGGTTACGTGAAAACCATGCCCACATTGGCTGGTACCAGGGCTTCTTAGCAACCGTTGTCATGGCATCGGGCGGTGGGTCCACTGTGGCTATTCTTCGCGGCGAGCCACTGGGTATATTAAAAAATAACCATTTCTTTGGTCTTTATGGGTAATTCTTCCCCAAGTCGTCGATATCCATGTTCTGATTCTCCTACTACTTTCGATACTCCGATAGTCTGACCTATTGGCTCATGTTCTCCAATCCATACGTGTATCAATTCTTTCAGTTCCTATTTTCAGTTCCACTCGTTGAGCAGCTGTTTACAGCAGCCGACGGTATTCGCCGTAACCATTCGATTGCCGTCACCGGCGTGGAAGGTGTGTCCCTGAATCCGGCACTCGGAAATGATAAATGGATGGCCAAAATCGTTTGTGGCGCCATTGCAGGTTGTGGTGGTGGTTTGTGGGTTGGTAAGCAACGCAAAAACTCTTTTTTCGAACATTTGTGCGTCATGTAACACGGTACTTCTGTAGACGCATTCCGTCTGACCAGTCAAACCTGGACTTTTTCTACTCCTCGGCTTCTTCATACAGCTTCCATTGATATGAAGGCATCACTGGTCACGTCCGTATTCTATGTTGCTGTCTCTAACAAGGAATTTTGTGAATGGATTGGTCTTCCTCTTTTCGATGCTCCCTCAGCCCAAGCTTGGAGTGCGGTAATCTTGTGTAGCTCTATGATCTATAGGACCTATGCGACCAAGACCAAGCAACCCGCCGAAACTGCCAAAGAGGAGAAGAAAGATCAATAACTGATTATGGATTTTTTTTCTTGTTTATTCCATACATTGTGCTACAGAGGAGACTGGGAATATAAATCGTTTTAGCATACCAAGTGATTGGGGACAAGGTCTCGCAACAGAAAAATCTTTTGTTTGTTTGTGTACCAAAGCATTGCCATGATTTTCAATAGGAACCAGAGCACGAAATGATACGCGCACGCATGCAGTAGGTGACTACTGAGACAAAGTAACAGAAGGTGTATACATGCAAGACCAAAATGTTCATTGGTGTGCTTTCTAGAGAAGATTGCAAGGGTTTATTCTTCGTATGAACCCAGAAAAGAAACAGCTGCTTTTTTTTTTATCTTTGCTGTGGTCTGCAACAAAATTATGAGCGATTATCCGGAACTTAGATCAGCATTTACGCCTTACACATTCCAAGCTGTCCGTTGAAACTTTTTTTTTGGACGGCGAAAGAAACACGTGAAAAGTATAAGCGCACGCCACTATGTGCTTCTAAGCAAGGCAAAAAGGCTTGATTATTAATCAAATGTTAAAAAGAAATATTGCAAGGGTCGGGCCATAGTTTTCCTTTCCAACACCTTTTTCCGGCCCTTTTCCTTTTTATCATGACCTACCTCTACTCTTCTTACTTGTCTCCTATTGACTCCTTGGTGTTTGACTCCATCACTGATCCTGCAGCTTTCGATAAGGAAGCCGCGGATGAATTAGCTCTTTGGGTAAGATTATGTGCCCTTCACTATAGCAACATTTCAAAAACTGAAACAACGTCATTTACGAAAATCACAGACCAATGCCCAATTCAATTTTGATATACAATCCAACGAAGGGGTGTTGGAGGATCTGAAATCGAAAGCTGCGGACATGCCAAGCGTAGACAACTACTCACACAGTTATGAAGCATCTCAATTGACCGGCTCACAAGAACAGCAACTACAAGCACCACATCCGCACCCGCCCATGGCTCTTAATACGATCAGCAATTATCCAGCTATCCTTCCTATGCCACAACGTCAACGGCTCTTACCGAAGCCTGTTTCTGGGTCAACCTTGACAGGGCAACAGTCACTGGATAAAGGTCATTCCGCTGATAAGATCAATCCAAACACGGCTTTCAATGGGACGCTGGAAGAACAGAAAGAAGCACAGGCCGCAGAAGATGACAAACGACGACGGAACACAGCGGCAAGTGCCCGTTTCCGTCTTAAAAAGAAGATGCGCGAGCAACAGATGGAGCAGACGGTGCGTGAAATGACTGAAAAATCCGAAAAGCTCGAAGAACGGGCTCGAGAACTTGAACTGGAGATCAAGTGGCTACGAAGCCTGTTACTTGAAAAAGGAGTGAATCTTCCCGACAACCAAACTTCGTCATGACCTGTTTAACATCTTTTGCACCCTATTATCTTATTATGATCTTTTCTTCATCACACTGATCTTTGATTCCGTCTTGTATTATATGTATATACGTAAACGAAAAATAAAAAAAGTAAAAAAGAATTTATACCTGAGAGTGCGCAACAAGACTGTTGGTATTTTTATTTATTATCGATCTATACTTGGATCTATTGAACCAGATTGCCGCTCACAGAACGTAGAATAAAGCTGACAATTTCCCTTAGTAAACGTGCGAGAGCTGTCAGACGATGCTGTCTTGCCAATCCTGCTGCATGCCGGCAAGTGCGTGAGATCCGGTAGTCGAAACATAATTAGACAACATGATGATGTCCATATAAGCGATAGAGTGGAAGCATAGCATCGTTGGTTCTACAGAGTTTTGGCGCTACAGATAAATCGATACCAGTTACCAGGTGCATTATTAGTACATACCGCAAGTGAAACTGACACCTAAACGGATCGACTAAGTAGACAGTTGATACTCTTATATGAGCGGAAACCAAGCAGGAGATGGTTAGAAGAAACCGAACAGATTTGGGAAAATTGCGGGTAGAGTTATTCCCAGATAATGAGTTCTATAATCACTGTACAAATTATAGCGGCTTATTACACGTTCATCCCCTTTACAGGTTTCTTTTCCAGAAGACAATTCGGTAATTTTGGATTACATCAACAAGTATGTAGAAAATATGATCTAGCAGTCCTTCGATTATAGCAAACTTTGTCAAATCGCACATGCAAGCTGCGTGAATTAATAGGAAGGCGTACAGTGCACATTCGATTGATGCGTCTCTGAGCACAAAGGCGTCATAATTGGGGTGCTCTGTCGAAGAATTCAGAGAACACGTAGATTCAGCACTGGGTTCAAGTACACCTGGAAGTTATTATTGTATAAGACAGCGATCAAGAGGAAGCCAGCATACCGATTCCCAGTCAATGCGCAGATAGCCTTCTCAGACGTACTGTATAAATCCGGCTTGCCAAATCTCCTTTCAGTTTCTGAGTATGAAGTTGTTCGGCATGACTTTGCATTGGCTATGTATCATGTTGCTTAGAGCACGGGCCCTGTACAAAACTTAGTTTCCAGGGGAAGGGGAAAGGCTTCTCATGATCTATGACACTACACACACCAACTCTATATGCTTTGATTCAAGCTTTCGTAGATGCAATAATGCGAACTTTGTTCCATCTTGCAAAACTGCGGAGTGGCGGAGACATCGGACTAAGGAACTTGACTGCACTGATCGATCTCAGCTTTTTGATTTAAATGACCCAAAAGATTTCCCTCTCCCTAGGCCCATTTAGCTGCGTATGGATGCATTATTCCATGCTATTGGCGCATATTAAAAGGCGCCACATATATTGTCAGATGTTGATTGCTACTTAACTTGGTGAGAAGAAAGCTAGGGTTTAGCATTAATGACCCGTTTTTCAGTGCAAAGTCGTCCTCATCAGTAGTTAGGTCAAAGAAACTGCATACTGAACTTAACATCGACTAAGGACAGACTGTGTATAGCTTTCCATTGTTAGGCGTTATCCAGGTTAAAACAAAGTTGTATGCTTCATTTTCTGATTGCGACACGGAAGGGATAACGGTTCATTGATCTCAATGCAAGCAACGCATACACTTTATTAGAAGGGCTGTATCATGGGATGAACGCAGGAACACAGTGCAGAAAACGTATTAGATGAGACGGAAAATTACCGGTGCGATGAGCGTCTTAGGGGAGTACAAATAGGAGATAACATGCCACTGCCTGGTGAGTCAAGACTGAATCGAGTGCAGGCATCTAATGTTTTTGACTTGCTTGATGATGCTAAATCACTGAATACACATGAGCCAAGGCAGGCAAACCTTATTCTGTGGCGAAATCTCAATCCGAAGTGCTGTCTTTGAATGAGTGGAAGGTACGAAAAGCATGGATGAAAAAACATCTGGCTCAAGCTAATTTTGCAGAGAATGCGCATCAGCGATTAAGCCAGTATGGTTCATGATATGGAAATAATTATTTAGCCATCTATATCTTTTTCCAGCTGTATGAATTCAGGTATACAATATAACCATATCATTTTCTCCAGAACTGCTCAGTAAGTTGCAAGCAGAAGCGACCGTATTCTGAGTATGCTGACTAATGATGACTCTCTGGAGGTTTCTATCTAAACATGATTTATGCATCATACAGACTTCATATATTCGCTTTTAATTTTTTTTTTCGTCAAACATGATGGACCCCAAAATATCAAGGTCAACGATAATGGAGAGCAAATATCGAGATTAACAAATCAATTGATATGACGTTCTGCTGGAGCGTCGGCTGTTAATGGTTTTAAGTCTCATACAAGCATGCCAGGGCAAAGGGAATTTCTAGCGGCTAAGTTACAGGAGGTCTTTAAAATTATTCGTTGGGTTTCTTAAGTTTCAAGGGAATGTTCCCTATAAACGAACGGGCAAGCTGGGGACGGGTCGTATTCGATTGGTGTTTTACCAATGATAAGGCTGTGTCAGCTTGTAACCCCGCTAGGTCACTTGGAGGAAGCCCGAGAGAGAGAGAGTGGGGGGGGGATGCCGGACTCATTTTTTCGATCCGAAATAAAATCTTTTTTTTTTTTCCGTTCAGCTGGGTTCACCCTGTTGAACACAAAAAAGACTTACGAGGCGAGATTGTAAAGAAGGAGTTTTCTTTTATTGAAGTTCTGCTCTTCTTGATCGCATACGTTTGGACACCATCATCTTGATCAAGAAACAGATTATACTGTCAGTGACTTAAAAACGATTGGTACGTGAGACAAGTAGAATGGCAGTCGAAAGGGGAAGGGAAAGAGTTGGAAAGTGGTGGATTCAGTGTACTATTGGGCTGGCATGCGCGTTTTAGTTTACTTTGGATGCAACTAACAGGGACGAATGGCGTCACAAAACGGTTGGTAAAAGGGCCTTAGGTCTTTTGTACCATGTGGGAGTGGGATTGAGTTTGAGGAGGGTTTGGACGATGCACTACGGAAAAGGGGAGGAAGTGTTGGAAATATAACGGCAGAGTAGCATTTCAACAAAAGGAACGAACACTAATGGACGACATCAGGTTTTTGACGACTTGTGATTTCAGTTTGTAAAAGACGGTCCGAGAGCAAAAGAAACCATTCGTTTTGGTGCTGTCGCAGAAACAGAAGAAAGAAACAAGTAAAACGTAGACCAAGCGGACTGAACGAACTGGCACTCGTAAAAAGATTACAATGGCACATCAACGAGATATGTTCCAAAATTATATGCCTACGGCTGGATATCAGATGACGGGTGCTGATCAACATCATCCGCAACAGCAACAACTCCCACAACATGCCCAACATCAACATCAAAATATTGTTGGCATACAACCGAATCCGAGTTATTCCTCCGTTGATCCCGCCTTTTCGATTCCATTGATGCACCCACAGTATCAACAACAACAATTGCAGCAGTTACAGCAGCAACAGCAGCAGCAGCACCAACAACAACAGCAACAACTTCACCAACAACAGCAGGTTCATCAACAACAGCAGTTCCAACAACAATTCCAACAGCAGCACTTGCATCAGCATCAGCATCTAATGCAACAGCAACAACAACAACAACCTCAACAAATGAACTTCTTTCCCCACCAGAACATGGGTTACAGCCAGAATCATGGCTTTCCTCCGCAGTTACAGCAGACATATCAGCAGCAAACGCAAAATATGATGGGCGGAAATACAGGTCCTGCTCACCCCAATATGATGTATAATATGTCAGCATCCATGATGGCACCTCCGGGCATACAGGCTATTCGACCGATTGCCAACCCACAGTTCTTGAACACATTTCAACGCGCCAAAGGCTACCCGATGTCACAAAATCAATTAGCGATGGCAGCATACCAACAACTGCAACAACAACAGATCCAATTCCAGCAACGACAATTTGTGCAGGCACGACCTCCGCCTATGATCCAACAACACCAACATCAACAACAGCTACAACAGTCAGCACCTCCGAGGCCGAAACGACCGCAACGTAACGCAAGAAAGAAGAAAGTATCCTACGATGAATCATCAGAGGAAGAAGAGGATCTGGTATATGTTGTGTTATCTTTCTTGTTCGATCATTTACGCTTACTGTTGGAGTTTTTGTTTCCAGCAATTCTTGTCAGAAACAGAGCAATCGGATGAAAGTGAATTTGAAGATAGTGATGGTGGGCGTGGAAGATCCAGAAAGAAGTCTAAGAAAAACAACCAAAGTGGTCAGACGCCAACCGACCAGGAAGAATCGGTTGTTATCCCAATGGGAACTAAGGTATTTTTATAGTAATTATAGAATTTTCATAATTAAGCTATGGATAGGTGTTTGAAAGAATTTTGGATTACAGGCAAAACGAGGAAACGGGAGAGGAGGAATTGCTTGTTAAATACAAGGTAAAGATCGAGAACTGGTTGCCTTGACAAATCACTCAGCCATTCTATAGAATACGAGTTTTCATCATGTTGAATGGGTACCTTTGGAACAAATCGAAGGTGAACACTTGGGCAAGCATCGTGTAAAGAAGTTCTTGCAGAAATGGAATCAGGACGGAGGAAAGGGAGAAGACTTCAGGGAACATCTGAAGGTACAAAACGGACACATTGTATGGTGTACTAACACATTTGGTTAGATGGATCGTATTATTGACGAAGGTGAGCTTGCAGATCCAGCAACGGGCGAGAATAAAGTTTTCTACCTTGTGAAATGGAACGGATTGCCATACGATGCGAGCACATGGGAAAATGAGGATGATGTGGAAGAAATTGACACAAATAAGATTGACGACTTCCACGCAAGGCGGCAAATTCCCCCGCAAAAGCTTGCGCCTCACCCGCCACGTCCCGATTTTATGCGTTTCGTGAAATACGACGTTTCACCAGTTTACCGATACGGCAATTCACTACGATCATACCAGCTTGAAGGTCTTAATTGGTTGCGATTCTGTTACTACAGTTACCGATCCTGTATCTTAGCTGACGAGATGGGTTTGGGTACGTATATGGGTGCATGTGTATTTATTTTGGTCTGAACGAATTATCTTCAGGAAAAACGGTACAGTCTGTTGCATTCCTTAATGACCTCTATCACAATCTGGGTGTCCGTGGACCGTTCTTAATTGTCGCACCTTTATCAAGTATGTGGGTGGATACGAACGAGTCGTGCTCAACTGACGCTCTGACCTATAGCTATACCACACTGGGAACGCGCATTTAAGGCATGGACCGACCTTAATGTTGTCGATTACCGCGGCAGCACCTTGTCACGTAATTTGATTTACGAAACGGAATTCCATTACAAAGATATGCAGGGAAATACTATCCCACATCATTTCAAGTTTGATGTCCTTATTACCACTTATGAAATGGTAGCTACAGAAGTGATAATCCATTTAAGCTAATGTGATATAGGCATCTGCCGGTGCGCCAGTATTAAAGGATGTGCCATGGAGGTGTGGTATCTTTGACGAAGCTCATCGCCTCAAGAACAAGGTAATTAAGAGAAAGCAATGCATATACGTATTTAACCGGGGCTTTGCAACAGCAATCCAAGGTGCTGGAGATCCTTAAGACGTTTTATATCGAACATAAGCTTTTGCTGACAGGTATATATGTTTCCTCCTTATCTTATCGTAAACGCTGACATAAATCCGCTAGGAACGCCGCTGCAAAACAACCTTGATGAGCTCTACAGTCTGCTTAATTTCATGCAGCCTGAAATTTTTAGGTATCCGCAGTTTATCGATAGCTTTGTCGTCCTCTAACATGGTTATCCATAGTGACGAGAGGTTATTCTTTTCTGAATATGGATCATTAAAGACTGCTGCAGAGGTGGAAAAGCTGCAAGCATTATTGAAGCCGATCATGTTGAGGCGTTTCAAGGAAGACGTAGAAAAAACTATTCCCGTTAAAGAAGAGACAGTCATTGAAGTCGAGTTGACCAACCCTCAAAAGAAATGGTATAGAGCTATTCTAGAGAAGAATTTCAGTTTCTTAAAGAAAGGCGCTAAAAGTGAGTGTTTACCATCCATCTGGCGATATGTACTGATGCACTGTTATACAGGTAATAAGGAAATGCCTCATCTACGGAACATTATGATGCAGCTTCGTAAATGCTGCATTCATCCATACCTATTAGAAGGTGCTGAAGAGGTTATTACTTCTGAATGCCATGCCAAAAATAGCCAAGAACAGTTCAACTGTCTGGTCCAGTCGTCAGGAAAATTGGCAAGTTGTCATTTTGCCTTAGCAACCAAAAATTAACCTGTTGAATAGGTGCTAATCGATAAATTGCTTAAGAAGCTAATTCAAGGAAATCATAAAGTCCTCATTTTCTCTCAGTTTACAAGGTAAGCACATGGCTTTCGAACGAAGAGTGTGAGAGAGAGAGAGAGTAGTTAAAACGGTTTTGACTAGTTGTCTTGACATCCTGGCAGATTACCTGCGTGGACGAAAGTATGCATACGAACGGATAGACGGCAGCATTCCCGGTGATCAACGCCAGGCTGCTATTGATAGATTCTCTACGTTGCCGATCGAGGAATCGTTTGTTTTCTTGCTATGTACGCGTGCCGGTGGTGTAGGAATTAACCTGACGGTAAAAATCTGGATCATCCTCCTACAAAATTGCTGATCGTAAGCTCATCTCTAGGCTGCGGATACATGTATCATCTTTGACAGTGACTGGAATCCGCAAAACGACTTGCAGGCGCAAGCCCGCTGTCACCGTATCGGCCAGACCAAGCCAGTCCAGGTAAATACGATGGCCCTAGTATGCATAATCGCGTGTACTTAACAGCACCGTTATCAATAGATTTATCGTCTGATATGTGCTAGCACGTATGAGAAAGATATGTTTGATAGAGCTGGTATGAAACTAGGACTGGATAAAGCGGTCATGTCGAGGTCCGGAACCTCTGCTGATCAAGAAGCCAGCGGTTCAAGTACTCATGAATTGAGCAAGCAAGAAATCGAAGATCTTCTGAAAAAGGGTGCGTACGGTGCAATGTTAGACGATGAAGCAAGGTAATTTTATATTCTGAATGAGATTTCCTGCGTATGTGCTTATATACGTATCGATGGTAGTACCAAGTTTTGCGAGGAAGACATCGATCAAATTCTGGAGCGACGTACTACGGTTATTCGTCATGAAGGGAATGAGAAGGGTTCAGTATTCTCTAAAGCCACATTCTCAGCAACCGAAGATTCGCTTGGTGTGGAACTTGACGATCCCGACTTCTGGGAGAAGTGGGCTGCTAAGGCGAACATTGAGACGACGGAGGCCCCTGATGAGAATAAATTGATTATGTACACACCTCGACGCCGTCGCCAGGTTCAGCGATTCGGTAGCAAGCCTGCGGATGGCAATTATTCAGACAATGACAATGATGATTCGGACGCGTACAGAGAGGAACCAGAGAAACCCACCAGAAGACGGGATCAGGCCAGGCCATGGAGTCTATCAGAGAAGACAAAGTATGAACGCAAGCTGATGATTTATGGCTACGGCTGCTGGGATCAAATGAACGCTCATTTCCCTCGCCGGACGGAGAAAGATCTTAAGGCTGTTACTCGCGCTCTGATGAGGAAAGTATTACCAGTGATTGAGAAGAATAACGAAGAAGATCGCAAGCTGGTCGATGATATCGAATACATCCTCGAGACAGATGCTGACGATGAGGTGGCTAGCAGTGATACGATACCCTATGCTGGAGCTACCAAAAAACAGATAGCTGAATATCGGTCCTTCTTACTTCAAGCACCTTCAGACTACGTAGAGCATATTGAACGAAAAGGTCGCAACTTTCTTTTACGGATTCAGATGCTGCATATCATTCGCGACAAGATCGTACCGAAAGATTGGGAAGATGCTAAATCATTGCCAATTCCTAAAGTCACTGGCTCTCCTCCGGCAGACTGGTGGGGTGAAGATGAAGACCGTAGCTTATTGCTCGGAATTTGTAAACATGGATACCAGCAATACCTTGCTATGCGCAACGACCCTGAATTCAGCTTTTATGGACGAAAATATGATGACAGTCGAGCGGGTGCATTAGACGATGATGATTCTACCCCAGCGACGAACGGTAAACATGATGACAGTGTCGAGAGCACACGGGGTTCAACAGAGACAGACGGTGAACATGACGAAGAAAAGCAGAGCGACTCGGAGAGTGAGCAGCAGGTAATGAAAGCGAATCGGGTAATAAGAGAGCTCTTTACTGAAACCAGTATCATGGGAACCTTAGGTTTTTGTATGGCCATCAAAGGCTGATATTGGTATGCGCCTGCGTCGAATCATTGCAGCATTTTTGCGCGAGGTAGCAAGCGATCTGCGGAAACGCCGTGTAACTGAAAAGGGAAGAACTCGCCGAACAAGAGCAAGGCAAACTCGCAAACAACAATCCTATAGAGTGGCTGATGACGGTGAAGCAGCGCTAGGTGACTCAAGTACAGTGCCTAGTGGCAGCGAGCAATAATAAAAAAAAAATTAGTGAAATACATAAAAAAAGAGAAAAAAAGAACAAAAGACTAGTGCATTGAATTTCATAGTTAAGGTACAACGCTGCCCTCAGCAAGGGATATACGAATACACCAGACAAGAAAATATTTTGCATAGGTGCAGAGCACATACACACCTTTTTTGTTTCTAAATCAAAAATGCAAACGAAGAAGACATAAATCATAAAATATTATATGCGCTCATATAAACAGTATGAATAATTGTTATTAAATATTTTGGGCGTGATGCTCCATAAAATTACAATACGTATCGATAATCAGGATGTCTATCACCAGCAAGTTCAACACCTCCATAACGGAAAACTTCGTCTGATTTTTCTTCCTGAGTTAGTGTGCTGCGACGCTTATTCTCACGAGCCAAGAGGATGCGAACTATAACAACGAGGATAGTTTGCGCTGCAACGAAGGCTAATGCCATTGCATTACCACCGAAATACAATGGTGGATCTGGATTGGCTGTCAGTTGTAGCTTTCCCAGCTAGTATATCTTCTTACCGTAATACATTTGTCCGCCGATAATCCCTCCACAAGTACCTACCGAGACGATAGCAGCGGATGCCACAGCACGACGAGTAAGGCCTCCACTAAAGGTTTAAAAAAGCAAACCGCATAATGATTAATAAACCGATGCATTCCCCCTTTGATCCAGGAGATGACTACATACAAATTGTTATTAAACCATGCTACTTTGACTGCCACGTTGGCGTAAACCGAGATAGTGACCAAGCAGGCTGCGGCATAATGGGCTGCGACGTTGGAATGGGGGATGAGCATCAACATCAGAAAGCCAGCAATGGCTAGTATATTGATGCCTATCATATGGTAGGCACGTTCAAAGAACTTGTCTGGGATAGATAGAAAAATCCGCTTAAGAATTAATGAGACTTTTAACAGAAAACCTTTGCAGCTTACCGGAACTGTAGCCTATTGCCAAAGTGGCCAAGAAAGCCATAAAATAAGGCGGAGTAGTCAGTGCTTGGGCTACAGGTTTAGACCAGGTTCCCATCCCAGCAATGATGGAGGGTAAGAACAGAGTAACGCCCTGAAGCGCACTGGTGCCCAAGATATAGATGGCCATGAAAGCATATGTTTTCCAGTCCGAAAAGACCGAAGCTACCTGTTTCCAAGACCATGAATGATCGTTGGAAGCACCAGCATCTATAGAACAGTAGAAAGGGCAGATAAACAAACAAAAATATTCCTTTGTTAATTCTTGCTTTTCTTTTTTTTTTTTCGTGTTTGCGCATTTCATATCATTACCAATGGCTAAGCGATTTACAGCATACTCTCTTTCTTCATCTGTGAGGAACTTTGCTGTTTCGGGTGAATTGGGTAGATACCAAGCGGCAAATGCGGAGAGAATGATAGAGGGTGCACCTTCGATGATAAATAACCTGAGAAAAGAAAAGATATAAACACAGTATAAAACAAAAAGGGATTGTGTTATTTTGTTACCATTGCCAAGTGCGTAGGGAATCATTGGGTATCTGACTAATACCATAAGCGAGCAAGCCGCCAAAGGCTCCTGCAAGGGAACCGAAGGACCAAAAGAAGCCAATTCGGCGTGCATATTCCATGCGGGTATACCAGAGGGACATAAAATAGATGACGCCGGGAAAAAATCCTACTGCACAGTAAGCACATGCAGTTTGTTTAGCTTGTTTTTGTTGCGTTCACTTGCCTGCTTCGAAAACGCCAAGCAAAAATCGGCTGGCCGCTAAACCAGCAAAGTTGTGGCAGGCAGCCATGGCAGTAGCCACAGCACCCCAAGACCTATCATACAGTCAATGGCATATTAGTTATCCGCTAGATAAATCGGTCCTGGTTTTTTGATTTGCTTTTACCCCATTAGCAAGGCAAGCCAGTAAGATGGACGCCAGCGTCGCATGACGATGTTGGATGGAAGATCGAATATGACGTAACCAAAGTAAAAAATGGAAAGAGCCCACTGATACTCTGTCTTCGTCAGACCAAGGTCATTTTCCAAACCACCCAATTTCGCATTCCCGATATTCGATCTTGGGAGCATTAAATGGATGAGTACTCATTGTCTGTTTCTTCCTTTTGTTTTTTACCGGTCGATATAGCTAAGAAGATAAAGGAAACACAAGACAGGTTGCAAGCGGAAATCGAGTTTTCTAATGGAATCAATACATGAGTGGCCCGATAAGAGAGGCGATGATGCGTCGTTGTTCTTCTTTTTACCTTAGCAACCTGGCACGAAGACGTTCTTCTTCTTGTGTTTGAACATGTTCTTCATGTTCGGGTTTAAAGGTAGCTTGATCCAAACCAGCTGGCTTATTTTCAGGTTTTTCACTCATAATTATTAAGCGTAACTTTTTGTTAAAAGTAGCAAAAGCATAAAAGTAAGGTGCTAAGGCGACCCTGCTTTATTTTCTCTTAAATAGGGTATACTTTTTTTTTCCCATTGTCCAAAAATGGATAATTAAGGCAATTTTCGTCGCACGGTTGAGCGCGGTTTCACATACTGGGCCCCACCACGTCCAGAAACACCAATGAATCAAAGGGACGGTCTTCACGGCCCGCGGAAAACGATACCGCTTTATGGATTCGTGTCTTACACTGAGAGAGTAAAGATGTCGCTCTTCTGTTCCTCCTATTTTCACATGGAGAGCAAAAGTACTCCCTGTACAGAAACTGGATTTGGTTATACGTCAGAATCTTAAATGGATCACAATTGTAACCGTAGTTACTGTTACCCTTTCGTAAAATGAAAAAGATCTTAAGACTTGGTTACAGCATCCTAAGGAAGAAAAAAAAAAGATGAGAAAGTAGAATTTGTCGGGTTATCGCGGAAACAAAGGCCATCTCCTATATCGAACCGAAACCGTGTGAATTAAAAGAACCCGACTGGACAAGAAACCATTTTTTTTTTTTTTACCGTCGGGAAAGAAGAACACATGCAGGAACTGTGGGGAAATGCCTTTGGACAAAAACAGAAGTTGTGATGCATCTCACAATGATCTCCGACGCTTATTGGCACATCTGACGTGTTTTTTTACTAACATGTACCATTCTAAGAGAAATATATTCCTATGAGCCGATGTATCTATGAATATGACGCTGTTCATGTCCCCGAAAAAAGAAGAAAAAGAAGGCACAGATGAGACAAGAACAACAGCGTGGAGTTCAGCGGGTCAAGATCAGAACAAGCGAAAATAAGCAGTTGGAAAAACGAAAAATACGATCCATTTTCGTACGCCAGAAATGTCCTTGGAACATACAAGCAGAAACGAGTCCAAGGAAATAACATAAAGGCGACTATTCAAAACTATGCCTGGCTGATCAAGGAAATGACGGAATAAACCTGGAGTATGGGCATCACAGTGTTACCAACAACAGAGACACACGGTGAGACAAGCGAGGTCCAACTCGGCTCTCCTAACATCACCCTACGAGTCAATATGCGAGACGGTAGAATACCTCGCAAGTGGCCAGTCCATCTGTTTGATAATGCAAGATTCTCTTCCAAATAATGAGTGATTTTTTTGCAGAATTTCCTCCATCTATATCCATGGTAAAACCCTAGAACATACCCTTCCCCCTTGGGCCCGTAGTCTAGGTGCCACACACATCCAATAAAAGGAAATAAAAGAAAAAGCTTCGGTTTCTATGCAGACCTTTGTCAACAAAAATGGCAAGGACAAGCGATGATTTTTGGTTTTTATTCAACTTTTTGCTTCATTGTTTTCAATGGAAGACAAAAGGGATCTAAACGGATTCCAACACGGGGGGTTCAACAAAGTCCTTGGAGACCTTGGCACCGACTTCATCAGCGGCAGCGGCGGCACCACCGTGAAGGGCCAACAAGGCAGACACATCGAACTTGGGAGCCTTGAGGATCTTGACCTTGCGGATGTAAGTGTTCTGCAAGGGGTAGATACCGTGGCAGGCCTTCTCGATGCGGAGAGCAATGGCGTCCTGAGCAGACTTGGTGGCAGAACCGGTGAGCTTGATGACGAGCTCCTTAAGGTCGCAGGAAACGGCCTCTTCGGTCATGATCTCGAACATCTTCTTGCGGATCTGACGGATCTGAGCAGACTGAGCATAGGTGGTCTTCTTGATCTGGTTCTGACGGCGAGCAGTGAAGGCAATGGCGAAAAGACGGACGAGGTAACCATCGGTGGTCTTGACATCGACGAAAGCCTCAATCAAAGTCTGCCACTTCTTGACCATGGAACGGAGCTTGTCGGTAGTCATGTCCATACCGTAGAAGTTGGTAAGGCAGTTCTTACCCTGGATTTCGTCCACCTTCAATTGGATCTTGCGGAAAGCACGATCCTCCTGCTTGGACAACTCACCAAGGGAAACCTCAACAACACGACCGTTCAAGGAATCGTTGGCGTTGCCTATAAAGATAACCCAAATGTGGATTCAACCTTAAGCACAAAAGGTTCCTTTTTTCTTCTTCTTTCGATTTTTTGTTATTGCATTTCAGTATACTTACGCAAACCCTGGGAACGGTTGACCAAGGTCTTACCGACCTGACGGACATCGAACATAGAAGGAGCCTTGATGTCATACCAGTCCTTACGCGTGAAAGGGTCGACACTGAAGTTTAAAGAAAGAAGGAAAAAGACGCGATGAGTCCAAATGTCAAGCCAGTATGGAAAGGGCTTTCGGATCGCAGTAACTCATTTTCAATCAACCAAAGCATGTTCCCGATTTTTTTTTTCAATGACGGGTCTGTGATTGAGCCCCATTTTGTCTTTTTTTTCCACGCCAAAAAAAAAGGTAAGAGCAGCTACTTACACCTTCTTCTTCAAACCCTTCTTTCCTTTGCTAAGACGCCTAAATGAGGTGATAGAGTAATGAGCATCGGGCTGCATGTCGATCTTATCTCAATTTTTTCTTTTTTCGGATAGGATTCACTTACTTGTTCTTGCCAACAGCTGAAGAAGAGGATTGTAAGGGTGGATGGATTAGTCAAATGAAAGATATTGGATGGATGGACGGATGGCCTCTGTTAACGTACCCATATTGCAGTGTTTAAAAAGAGGAAGAATTTCGGGTGCGCCCTGGCGGCTGGGAAACTTGGGCAGGCTCGCCCAGCTGAGAACGCTTTCCCTCGCCCGCACATAACATTTTCATATCCCGCACACAATAAGCGACCTGTCGGGATTAACCCACTTAGGTATCTCTTCGCTCTTTTTCGTTTTCTTGTGCAACCAGATCAAAGCGATGGCCTCAACATGGAAAATAATCAAACATGGCTCCGGTTCTTTCCTTTGCATTCACTGCATTTCTTGCAATAAGCCTGTATTATGAATAATCCTGTCCATACTTGTGTAATGTGCTTTCCTTTTACGCCTTTTCTTATGACCTTGTCAAATGCACAAGTGTATTATAACGAGGGCTTATCTCAAGGACGCGGTGTCTCGGACATCGGGTACTCAAATTAAGGTAAAAGAACGGGTACACAAAGGCGTGCTCCATCACAAAACATCAAAAGGAAACAGAACGACTATTAAACTACAAAAAAGAATCCGGAAAAACAATAAGGTGCAACAGAAACCCAATTTTTCTTCATCGGCAATCATTAATTTCCGTTCCGCGCCATCATCTTCTCTACTATATATATTGACCTTTGCTTTCTCTTCTCTTCCCATCTATCCTCATCGCATCCTTCTCTTTCTCTTTCTCTTTTTTTTTTTTTTTTTTTTGCATTCTTAGCATGTCTGAACAGCATCCATCAAAATCACATATTCGTCAAACCATAGAATCACGCATACGTCTTCGACCACCTGTAGAGGAAGATCCCCGCCTTTTTGGGCCCAGAAAAAAGGGCCTTATTCTGGCTTGCTGTGCTCTAGTGGCATGCACAGGTGGATTCTCAAGTACCATTTATTTTCCAGGTAAAGAAAAAGAAAAACAATTTTGTCCAGTTTTTACATGGGGTCATAACCACTCCATTGTTATATAATAGGTATACCGTATATCACAGCTGATCTGCATGCGCCGTCGATCGTGACCACGTTGACAGCCGCCCTGTTCATCATGTTCGCCGGCATTGCCCCTGTGTTTTGGGCATCGATATCCGATTTCTTTCATATGCGTCGTTTTCTTTTCATGTTCGCAATGGTCATCTACATCGTTGCCTCGTTGGGTGCAGTCTTTGTCGAGAACATATGGGCCTTGGTGGTTATACGATGTATTCAATCTGTTGGGGTTTCAGCTGGTCAATCAATTGGTGCTGGCGTCATATCAGACTGTTATCCCATTGAAAAAAGAGGAGCAGCCTTTGGCAAATTCATTTTTGGTGTTGTCTTTGGACCACTATTAGGTAAAAATGTCAATGTGCAATGAGATACACGCACAATGAAAGAAGACAAAAACATGACTGAGTTTTTCTTGTATAGGCCCTATCCTTGGCGGACTTTTGATCATGAGCCAAGAATCCTGGAGAGCCACCTTTTGGTTTTGTTTTGCTTTTGGCATTTTTATCTTTGTCGTCATATTTTTCTTTCTTCCTGAAACATATCGCGATAATAACAAATTTGACACTTTCTTACCAACAACAACTTCCGAAGAAGACAAACAGGATGTATCTACCAAAGAAAAACAGCAAGAAATCAGCAAAAAGAAAACCTTCAATCCCATTGCCCCTTTCCTTCTTCTTCGCCACCCATTTATTCTGATCGCCTCTGTCGTCAGTGGCATTTTCTTTGGTTCCATGTTTGCTGTCGAAACGATCATTCCTGTTGCATACCAGGAAGTTTATCACTTTAATTCGTGGCAAATTGGTAAGGTTTCATAGCAAGAAAATATCAGGATTTACCCCTTGACCGCATGGATCTAATGTGAATCTAATTGGTATTTTTCTTTTTGTTCCCCCGGAACTACTAGGTTTAAGTTACCTTGGTGCTGGCATTGGCAATCTCTTGGGTTCTGCCGTTGGCGGTCGGTTATCGGATCGTTTATTGCTGCGTGCTCGTCGCCAACGTGGAGGAACGGCCAAGGTGGAAGATAGATTGACAGCCCATGTTTGGTTTGCGGCCCTCTTGTTTAACGCTTTTGGGCTTTTGTTATTCGGCTGGAGCGTTGAGCGAAAACTTTCTGTTTGGATTGCCATTGTGGCCTTTGGTATTCAAAACTTTGGAAACAACCAAGTCATGGTTACCGTCACCGCTTACTTGGTCGACGCTGCGCCAGGTCGAGGTGCATCTGTTACAGCAGCAGCCAATTTCGTACGATTCTTCGTAGCATGTATTCTGACCATTGCCGCCAACCCAATGACAACAGCCCTAGGTTCAGGATGGACAACAACCTTATTCGCCTGCCTGTCATGGCTCGGAGCTGGCTTGCTTCTCATCCTCAAAATCTGGGGAGAACCACTGAGACACTGGAGTGGATTCTAAGTACAAGTAAAATGTTAGACAACGTTTTTACTATGATTACATGATACGTTATTTAACTTTTTTTCTTTTTCTTTTGTAATCATATTTTGATACATCCATTATTTCTTTTCTTCCCATTTTACGTATACTAAGAATTATCTGTTTTTCTGTAACACTTTTTCACAAACGAAAGATATCACACGGACGTAAATAGTGCATCAAACTCTTTATATCACCCTTTATGACTTGGTTCTATATAATTGGATTTGTTTTCTTACTGTTATCGTCAGGAACAATTCTAAAAGTAGTGTCATACTAATTTGATCAGACTAGAAAAAACCTTCGGGGTAAACTCTTCAGGATTAAGGTTAAGTTGAAATTAAGGGAACACAGCAGCTAGGAAATAGCTTATTTGTCATATATAAAAATAGAATATGGTATTGCAGTATTGGTTACTGGCATGTACACACACTTATAAGCTGGGACTTTCATGGAGTCGACCCTATCGTCTTTGCAGGCTAGTCGGAGTCTAATATGGCCTTTGACTCTTGTTATGGTTACTGGGCTGCTAACAAGTTGATATATACAAAAATCAAAGCTGAATCAGTCAATTCATGTAGTGGGACATATCCATCTGATAAGTGCAAAAGTTTGACAAATTGAACCACATAATATGAAACCATCGATCGCGTAACGTGGAACATTCTTGTTACAACCGAGGATGGCAATGGTATTGCTTGTTGCGAACGCTTCACGGTGGCAACAGTTGTCCAGAGGATACACATTATAGCAGGTCCCACATGAAGTTCGGAACGATTACTCTCTCAAGAAACTAGAGACATGCAAGGGCCAACAAAATGGAAAATGATAAGTCGCCGGACAACTATATTTATGGTTTTCTCCATTTCAATTTTGATCCATTCTCTTTTTTGCTCCATCCGATACTTTCTTCACAAAGCGCTACACTCAGACCGACTACAGACCGACTATATACCGTTTGCGCCATACGAATCACAGGCGGACACGGCATTATTCTTGTCAGAACCAGCAAGTGATATGTTTCGCAGCCAGTCTGCAGAACTGGTCAATCTAGCGGTATCAATGACGATGCCATCTTGGGCTTGCAAAAGCTGGCCAATGACTAGTTTCGTGTCCTCAATCAGCTTTCTAGCGTAATCCCTTGTGAATGATTCTTGCACCACAACACGCATGGCGTATGTTTCATGGACGTTTTTAGGAAGCGGATAGTTCGGAATAATCCAGCCCCTGACGCGCAGAAGGGTGCAGAGGACGGCCTGACTCACGTTTGGGTTCTTCCATTTGAAGTCGTCGGTGAATTTAAAGCAGACGACTGGCAGACAAGGGATATACTTTTGTGCGTTATCTTTTTGGTTGACCGCCGAAATGATTTCAAACACTTTGTAGTTTTCCACAGGTTCGCCTACCGGAAGTGGATTGAGGACAGGGCCATCACTGGAAGAAGCCGGGCCTTTCTCCAACCTGGAATACAACTCGCACACCGATTTCACATCAATATTTCCCAGGCCTGTCGCTAAGTGACGAGCATTCATAAGCGCATTTTCGATGATTTTCTTGTACCCCTTCTTGCCCAACCGCAAGAAGTTATAATATTGCCCAATCTAAATAATAGAAAAAAAAACAGAATTTAAGTCTTCTATGCTGCAACGTTTTCTTAGTGCACTCACAACGAAACAAGACGGTTGGCAGAAATTAAGAGTGTAGGTAGACTGCTCTCCACCTAGGTACTTCAAGTTGAAGATCAGCTCCTTTGGTAGGTACTCTTTGGATCGCCAGACGATCCAACCAACGCTTGGATAAGATAGCCCGTATTTATGCCCTGAAGCATTTATTGAAACGACGCGGCTCACACGGAAATCCCATTGCAAATCTGGGAAGGCGAAAGGCGCCACAAATCCGCCGCTAAAAAAATTTCGATCATTCATTAACGTCTGAACATGTGCGGTCGTATCGAGCTTACCTGGCTGCATCAACATGAATAGGAATATCCAATCCTTTACTTTGCTTCAACTTATCGAGCGCTTCGGATAGCTTTTTGACGTCTTCAAAATGCCCGGTATAGGTTGATCCTAAGATGACAAAAATACCAATTGTATTATTGTCACATTTCTTGATAGCTTCATCTATATTAAGAACGTAATTGCTGTTCTTGGACACCGGAATAAGACGAGCCTCTACGTCGAAATAACGGGCAAATTTCTCCAAAGCAACTTGGGCATTGCAACCCATGATGATATTCGGCTTGGATGTGGCGTTTGGATTTTTCTTTTCCCAGCGTTTCTTCATAGCTAGACCGCCCAGCATAATAGCCTCCGATGAACCAACGGTAGAAGTACCAAAGCATTGAGTTCCATGCCAAAGGTCACTGATCATTGAGACACATTGACGTTGGATGTATATAGTAGCTGGAAATTGATCTTCATTTATAAGAGTTTTGTTCAATGAAGCATTAATTAACTGTTGTGCTTCTGGCTCCATCCATATGGTGACTGGATTATAAAGGTGAATTAATTCAAATTAGCCTATCTTTATCAAAAGAAAACAAAATACCAAAGCTTGCCAAATCTTGCAATGGCTTCCCATCTAGATTCAATTGGTCTTGAACGAGCTGAAATACCGCACGAGCGTCACAAGGATCGTCTGCAAGCTTGTCTTTTGGAAGTCCAGTGGTTGCGTAACGCGAAGCATGCCCCATGGATTCCAAGCTGTATTCCTTGACTTCTTCAATAGAAGCCGCCTTGCCTATTTGATTGTGCAGCATGGTGCGACCAGTGTTAGGTGTTGTTCAACGGAAGACCTAAGAGCTTATGAGGACAAAATCTATCTTCCATGTTCCATATCAGTAAGATATGTTCCACGCCCTACTTGCAGGTTTTGACAGAGCAATCAGAAATGATATTGTTGTGCCTTAAAAAGTTTTTGTTTCGTATTAGCGGAAACACATACGTTATTTATATTGGTGTTATCCACGCTATGGCTAAATAAAAAAGCGTGGTTTGAAACAGGTATGAAAAATTTGACCTAGAAGAAAGGAAAAATAAGAAGCATGTACGATTGCTTTCTGCATCCGTAAGCAAGGTGAAAGCAAGATAACATCTCAAACAACTAAAGCACAATATGCGTTATTGTTGACTGTTCCTTAGAAACTCACTCTGCATGAGGAATCCATGTTTATGAAAACTCCAATTCCTGTCGAGACGTTTCAGAAACAAACTGTATGCAAGACTTAAACATCGTCCTCTTTATCCCGTGCAAAACATAGCTGCATCTAGCCTTGGGATTTCATAAGTTAGCTGATTAGGAATTATTCATGGTTATGGTATTGGCATAGAAACAGCTTGACAAAGATTTTATTGAAGCGCTTGATAGTGATGCATGAACATGCACACTGCGTGGGAAGGATATCCTGCTGGTATGCGTTATTCCGCTATTGCATGATATGTATTGAATGTCCACTTGATACTATAAGGCGTGTTATGTTGGCTAGGAGGTTGGCAGAAATCAGTTGATGCCCGCAGATGAGATTCAGGTTCCAGCACCCATGATAAGAAAGGGGTATTTGTTATGCATTCAGTGAGAAATATTAACCTGAAGTGATTGCACTTAGAAATAAGTAATTATAAGCAAAAATGGTTGTGCTTGGCACAAGAGAACATGTATCCGTCTGCATAAATTTCGTTCGCTGGCCTGATGGCAGCAGCGCAAGATCCCATCTTAACCAAGCATCAATTTCTCCATATTGATAGGCTCATGGTGCGGGAGACAGAGATACATCTGGATGTTCCAGGTCCCTGAACTAGAACGGTAGAACTGATTGCATAATACACCAGCTTCAGTTTTCTCGGATGGGGCAAAACTATACGAACTGACCTGGCTGTGTGACCGCTGATTCGGGGTGCGAAGAGGCGTTCTTTGAGCAAATTGGGCGGAGAGTTTGCCTTAAGCAATCCACCTGTGTGTTGATCATGTCGAAGTGGGCTATCGATTACGCTTCCATAAACGCTAATGCAAGGTAGCACGTCATGTCAACGGATTTAGTGAAAGGAAACATGAGTACTTACGTAGAGGCGCTCCTAGGTTGAAGTTACCAAGTCCAGTAGGCTTCAATTCAGCAGCATCCCAGAGTTCCAAGGCTGGCTCTGTAAGACGTCGCGAGTCACTTCATGATGTCTTGTGCTCATTCTTTGCTTTCCTCCTATATAGAAATCGGCGCGGCAAACGACAGCACAGGATGAACATAACGATGTTGCCCTTAAGATCAAGGCATGCTACAAATAGTCGTGCTGTGTAAATCTGACTGCACTATCATAGCGCGCCTGGGACGTTGCCATGAGTCCTGCAAAGAATATCCCCATGAATGCTATCATGATCTATATGACAGGAAATAGCGTGCAGATTTTTAGCGTAATGATTACATTCATGCTGTTCTTTCAGCCTGCCAAAGCTATTATGTCGATTCAGCAAGGTAAAGTTCTCGAAAACATGTTGCATATCTTTTGCTGACTTTCCTACGTTTAAGCATTTGAACGATTCGAAAGTACTGGTGCATCAAGATCACAGCCAGGTGCTGATCTTTTGCTACCTAAATTGGCCTTTATTGCCTTGCACGTTTTGACGATGCTGTTGGGTATCTATAAAGTCAACGCAATGGGCCTGCTGCCTACTACCACATCCGATTGGTTGGCCTTCTTGCAGCCTAAAGAAGTACGTTGAGGAGACCTGACTTACGCAAGGATTAACATATGGTTACTAGGTTTTAGAATATGCCGCAATATAACTTTGAGCGACAGTGTCATCATAATCTTCAAAGCTGCAAGTTGACATCCCTATCTTGCGATTAAAACGAAAAAGCTACTACTGCTTTGTTTTGCTTTTACAGAATTTTGAACGTTGGTTAGCGTTCTGTTTCCATTGTAGTTTGCGTTAATGTATAGAATATATCTACGTTAGCTGAAACGTGAGAGAGGGTCGTCGTTTCGTAGACGCAATATTCAGTAAACACGGGATTTTGCACGTATACGTCTTTTCTTACTTCGGACCACTAACAATAGCTCTCGCTCGTGAAGACAAAAGACCCGATGTCCTGGGAGACTCGTCCTTAACAAGGTAAAAGAGGGACAAAATGGGTAGACAATCAGACCATAAGCAAAACAACTCGTGGTTTAATTCACTGTAAGAAGCATATCTCCTGTTGGTCAGTGTGTAGTACGATGCCGTATATTTTATTTCCAAAAATTAAAGTCGCATCTAGTAGGTTCACTTAGCGCATTTTGAAAACTGAGCTTAACGCTAACAAAGCAGAAAAAAGGACGACATTAAAAGATTTCATTGATTGCGAAGTTTAATTCCAATGGACTGCGACTTAGATTTTCTTGCGAAATAATGTGTTTATTCTCTTGCATAAGAAAACGATATATAGACGTTTGCTTATAGTTGAAGATCATAATACTATAGATCTGATTTATTTTAAAGACTCTTTGTTTCTAATAATGCTCACGGTGTCCCAAAAGGAAAAATAATTCGTACATTGTCGTTTGCAAGACGCCGTGTCATGCGTTTATATACAATAATTTTATGCTTTCGTCTCAGCTGTCGTGCCGGAAACAGATGCAGTTTGATCAGTTCCTTCTTGATTTGTTGTCTCTGCTGGGGTCTCTGTACTGGATCCTGCTGGTGCTGTGTACCATGCCAGTTGCAATGTCCCTTTGTTAAACTCCGCTCCAGCGGATATTGCCTGAAAATGGAGAGGTTAAAAGTTTTGGTTTTTAACAGCGTGTAAACTGCACCTTTTCTGCCTCAAACCGTTGGGAGTACCGGACAACAATACTTGAATCTTGCGTTTCATACGATAAGATATTTCCGTATTGCTAAGAATAAGTGATCAGACGAGCGCTGACCCATCTTATAAGACCTATCAGTTTACCTCGAAATGTTTGCGCAGTTCTTGTTCTGCGCCTTGTGGAATGTCCTTTACCAATATTGATGTAGGACGATTATCCAAAGAAAATCTATTCAAACCTCCACGCATCCGTGGATAACCGCGACCACGCCCGTAGAAACCACCACGCGCTCCTCTGAATCCTGAGCCGTAAGGAGCATATGTGTCAGTAATGCCAAGAGCAGAAGCCTGTTGAAATAGATAAGTTATAATATATATCGATTTGTTTCTACGAACCTCAGCCTCAAGCTTTGCTAACTTCTTTTTTAATTCCTCTGATGACTCTGTATTTCCAGCCTCCGTAGATTCTGTTTCACTTGCCGATACTTTTGTATCAACCTTGGACGCTGTAATATCCGCAGCAATTTTTTTTAATGACTTCAGCAGCTCCTCCTTTTCGCTCTGGCTCATGTTTTTGCTGTTGCTTAGCTTCTCCATCAATTTCTTTTGTTCATCTATCTGTCGTTGAAGAAGTTGTTCCTTTTGTTTTTGTAATTCCAGGATCGCTTTCATGTGTTCTTGGCGCAGTTTCTGCTTTTCTTCCCGCTGTTTTGCAAGCTCTGCCGCCCGTGCAGCTACCAATTCTGGATCAGGTTCGTTTGTCGTTGGTGTAGGAGTGGTTGTTGTTGGCTTTGCCTCCGGTTCAGCTTCAGTGGGTTCCTCCTTCTCTCTCTGGAAGTATACTTTGACAAACCTGTTGTCAAAGATAGGATCTGGGGAGCCGTGTGCTGCTTCAGCTTCAGCGCGGTTACTAAATTGCAAGATTGCCTTTTGGGCATGTGGCTGAACGCTGATATTTACAATTGTGCCAAATTTTTTGAAGAAGTCGTTGATTTTGGAGATCTGACAAACGTCGGCGGGGATATTTTCAATGACCAATGTTGTGTTAGTTTTATTCTGATGATATGGTGCTCCACTCGAATAACCACCACGACTGCGTCCCCGGGTGCCTCTTGGACGCATTGCTCCTCGCATAGGAACCGACATCGCATTTGGTAGCGCATCAGGCATCATCATTCCAGGTATATCGACAGGGAAAGAAGTCGGTATTAACGTGGCGCGCTCGGGATCGTACGCGTCAGGGCCCACATTATTAGGTACTATAACACGTAAGAAATTCTCATATGTGCGACAGAGAGCATACCTGGCATCCCAAAGAAAGGGGGCTGAGGTCCTCTTGCACCCATATTCATCGGAGCTCCTGTATTCGCAAACGGCGCACTAAAGCTCTCATCGACAATAATTCGATCAGCCCCATGATCGTAAGGACACATGTCGCCACGCATACAAAAACCTTTTTCTGAGGAAGCCAACGGGATAAGATTTTGGTACTGATGCCTTTCATTTTACCTACCGTTGTAATCGCGGCAACGAGGCCTCATCTGCTGGCCACGGCTCTGCATCATTGTCCCACGAGCACGTCCACCTCTACCCCTGCCTCTATTCCTTCCATCATAGAGTGCTTGACCGTTGTTATTATACATCGCCGCAGGCCCAAGGGGCACCGTGTTTGGATTACGGGTGTTGTAGTCTTCACCACGGAAATGCTTGCTAGGACCGGTATGTTGATTATTGTCTGGGTAACGGCGTTTTCCATGCTCTTCCATATGTCTTGAACTTCTGGTATCTTCCCGTTCAGACCTCTGGCGTCTATGTTTGAAGTTACGATCGCCATCATCTTCATCGTCAGTATAATCGCTGTAACGACGACTTGTCAACGCTTCTCGTCGCTCAGATCTAGAACTCTCCGTAACAGTGTCTGTTTTCGCCTTGTCATCCTCAAGCTTAGTGAACAATCTATCGATGAATGGAATGGTTTCTACGTTGCTGTTTTAGGATCCATTGCAAAGTTTTGTAGATACCTACGATTGTCAAAAAACTCCTTAAGCTTTTCTTCAAGAGAAGCTTGTAATACTTCCGGGCTTTCACCTGTGCTGATTAACGCAATAATATACTGAGCTAACACTTCCGGATCTGCGTCGCAGCTACATGAATTCGAAAGATCCGATAAGTAATTCACACATGCTGCTTACTATGAATAGCTTCCCACACCCATTTCTTACATTGATGCGACTTCTTTCACCAAAAACTTCTTCAGATCTGCAGAAGGCTGGATGCTTGACATGGTGTTTAGGATGGAAAGCGAACCGGTATTCACACTACCTCAGCGAGCACCATTAAATCCGGACTTTGAAAGTTTTTGCAATTGATGACGCATATCAGAAGGCAAAAAAATTTCTGACGGCTCTACGCGCACTTCAGAAAAAGATTATGCTGCCCACTTATCAGAACTAAAAACGAACTTTCATTTTGAATTCTGTTTATATATGGTTGCTATTAAAGAAACATTGTACATAATAACTAATTGATGCACTAAGATCATCTTAAGAACTAATCAGTGTTTAGCGGTTAATGATAGCCATCATTTGCGTGCTTATAGTGTGATTTCGGTTAAGTAAGAGTCAATTATGCAGCTAAATTGCCATAGGATGTGTTCTCAAACGCTGTCATATACAGATTAAAACTATATTTCCTTGACTGATGTATATAGTTATAAATATCCTAAATATGTCTGCTGTAATTTATGAAGACAATGAATAAATATCTGTATAATTTTTTTTCTTATATAAGTATAACGGTTAAGACATACATTCATTTGAACTTAAAAAGGGCACTAAGCATAATTCCAGTAATTGGAGACAATGCTGGAATTGAAGACCAGGTAAAGGTGTCAAGTGACGTTATTGAAGCGTACATGACTATCGCTTTTTGGATTGAAGTGCGCCTAGTGAAACCCCAAAAGAGAAGCCAATCGTATTGTTCGAACAGTTTCCACTACGGGTCTATATGTCTAATTAAATTTTGAATCAGATTTTTTTTACAACGAACAGCGATCTTTTATCATAATTACAAAAATAGCTATCGTTTACATTGTGTTTGCGCTATTTGATAGATAGACATATGTCTGGCTTCTGACAAAACTAATTAATCAATAGCTACAGACTAAAATGAAAACTGCTTAACCATTATAAGGCAGCTTTCCAAATGCAGTGGACGGTGACACAGTATACAGGAAAAAGTTGTAGGCATTCCTTTACCTTCTAGGTTAATCAGCTCGTTTTAATTGGAGAAAGTTTAAACTCGTTCCACTCTTTTAGGAAATTGAACGCCCGTTAAGAGCGGACTGCTTCTTGTTGCCATGTCCTTCAACATTGGGAAATCTTTCGTGTCTCGTGCAGTCATTGAAGAGAACAAAGAGCAAGAAATCGGCTCAAGTGTTCAAGGTACTATGAAGACAACTCTGTGCTGTTACTAAACATGGGTGTGGGAACATTTCGCCAATATAAAGCATCCTCTACACCACAAGCCGATTACGATCCACGGACACTGTATGAACGTTTGCAAGAGCAAAGAAATATAAAAGAAGAGCTATTTCAAGAACAGACACGTTTGAGTAATCTTATTAAACGTATCGATGATGATGAAGCGGAGTATTTTCAAACTTTATCCGATGTCCAAGAAAAGTTAGAGGAGGAAAAAAGGAGGAAGGAAGACGAAGAGCTGGAAGAGTATCGAAAGTACTGTGTAGATAACGCTGAAAGCGCTGATCATTGTATTTATTATCTTTATAGAGCTGTTGAACAAGCACGTACTCTTCCTCCGTCATCTTCTTCTACTTCCGATAACAAGCCATCAACGTCGTCACAGTCAGCAACAAGCAAACGCAAATCTTCAAAAAACGCATTGGAAGGACTGGTAGTACTTAAAAAGAAGCGAGATGCAACGGACAAAGAGGAACCAAAACAAACAGTGGCCAAAAAGGCCAAAGTATCTGATAGTATAAAGGAAGAAAATCCTGTTAACAAACCACTGTCATCGGGCACACTGGCTTCGCTAATGGTATATGCAGATGAAAGCAGCAGCGATGAGGAAGAATAAACGGTGTATATGGTATATGACGATCATCATTCAGATAAACTTATGCTAGATACTTGATCTTTCGACTGTTATTATTTATTACGGACTAAAGCATCTTCAAAAACATTCTTGAGGTCAAAAGTGAGCTTCTGTAGTATTCTAGAATGCGATAGATAATTTGTTCTCTGTTCAGATATCTTCGCTATTGGATAAGATGTTCTTTTTTTTTTTCTTTAAACAATAAGTCTATCAGTTATGTTTCGAAGCATTAGAAATTTCTCCACTTTCTCAAATTCAAAAATAAGGTATTTCAGTTCTGTGTCAGTCTTAAGTAACTGGACGTTACTGACCTGCTATTCATAATAGCATAGTAAACTACTTCCAACAACAGTCACTCGAGAACAGAATGGATGCATTGATGATTCAACGAGGTATGTATCATCCCTTGAATTTATTTACCTCCTTCTAGAAGCGAACGAACATTTTGAGAGGGACGTCATTTTGAAGACGAACAGTTTACTTTCATTTTCCTTATATATGGTACATCTTTAATGATTTGTTCTGGTTTGTACGGAAATGTCTTTCTCAGAAATTTGGCGGGAATATTTTGATATGAACGATTCGGCTTCGTTGTCCAACAAGAATGTCCACTGCTGTGAGTGGGTGAACTTGGTTTTCCCTTTTTTTCTCATTTCCAAGGTACAGACAAAGGCTCATTTTTTAGGCTTATCTTTATAAAGTCAGTAGCCACTCGTTTACAGAATTTGAAAGTGAAGCGCAGTAGAAAGTATTCCATCATTCCACAGCTATAATGGACTTGAGGCATCTACAGCTGCTTGGTCTTACCGAATATTTAGACGACACCCCGTTAGAAACCCATAGACCGGCTGCAGATAGATTACGTCAATTGGATATTCCCTTTCATAGTCCTTCACTTCCCACATCCCCATTTCTGTATTCTCTTTCAAAGTCTCCGAAATTAATGATACCACCTACACAAACTATGACATGGCTACAGTCCATAGATGATGAAGAGGAAACCCTAAATGAATATGACCCGAATTTCTACGTTCAATACCTTCAATTGCCACCCATTGGAACGCCTTCCGCGACATATTTGGAACATACTATGCTCACCGATCACTCACGGAGCCCAGAAATCAGCAACTATTACTATCCTAACGCTTGGATATATGGTGCTGACAGTGCTACATGGGTCCCTCATCAGCATGAAGCTCGAGAAGAGACCGCAGGTGCCCTTCGCAAGTATGTCAGTCTCAGCGTAAGTGATTTTTATCCCCTGGTACCCCATTTATAATAAAAGTTAAGAAAAAGTGGACGGAAAACTTTTGTGTAGGATGTCAATTCGTTCGTGGCCGAGGCTGATTCTGCTAAACATGCCGCCTTATTCCAGCTTGCATTACCGGATTCTGAAGATGACGTTAACGATCCTTGTGACAGTGAAGGCTCAACCGCAGCTGTCGGGTCGTCTATGACCAGTAGTTCCCTTAAGCGAGAGAGATCATTCTCATCATTGTCCGAAGATGACAGCTTAGATGATTTCCTTGAATCGGGCAACGCTAAGCCAAAACAGCAAAGATTGGTTATTACGGTCAAAAGTCCTCCCACTCAGAAGAAATCGTTCTCAAGCACTTCCTTGGTTAATTTCACCGGTGTGACGAAACAGACCCGCCGCCGAAGTGCAGCAAGCATCAGATATTCCTTTTCCTCGGCATCTTTTCAACGCACAATATCGAGATCTGAAAGCATTAGTAGCTCATTGGCGCGGCAAAGACTAATGGACGATTACGATGATGACTATAACGATGAAGAACAGGAAGACGATAGTGACTATCAAGTCAGAGCCAGATCTGCAAGCAGTTCCATTCCCAATAAAAAAGGGCGTAACGTGGACAAGGCATGTAACCACTGCAAACGGTCTCATCTTCGATGTGACGATATGCGACCATGTCGACGTTGTATAGCAACGGGAAAGACTGGCTGTAAAGATGTCCAGCATAAACCACGAGGACGACCAAAGCTACATAAACCAAATAACATCAAAGTAGAATAACTCCAATTTATACGATAACAAGTACAGATGATATTATTACTGTTGTGTCAGCGCTAGGTTTGTGTGGGGGTTAAAGAATTCGGCAGCTCGCCTAACTCGATTAATCAATTCTCGTCTACCGGATAGGATTTACTGTGGTAATCAAACTTTTAAAGTGGTCTAGATTGTAATGACCATGCGTAACAGAATAAACCCAATAGTCGGATGGAACGAAGTACATTCCCCTTTAACTTCACAAATAACTTCCTTTTCTATCGGTGTCTCCGCTACCTAGAAGACACAAAATAGAATTGTCACCATTACAGTTGAACCATTCTTTCATATTTTGTTGCGTTGTGTTATTATTTGTTTCCTCCCAAGATGAGTGCCCTACATTATTCTGCTGCCACCTGTTGTTTTTTCAATATCCGGAAAATTAAAGGAAACGAAGTCTAACAACAGTGTTAAAAGGGAAGGAAGCAAATTCACCGGAGATTAACAAACCAGGTGCCTTTGAAACCGGGAATAGCCAAGAAAAACAGATTACAGTAGCAGCCGGCTTAAGCTCATAATGGATATTGAGCATCGAGAACTGTGTCTCCACTTTGATTAATTGCTCATATGCTGTTTCTGTCACTAAGACCTAAGAGTATTTGAGGACATGGTGCCAATAACGGTCGAAAATACTTATTAGTGTATGAAGTAGGCGAGCTTGCATGTACTAATTATTCCAAAAAGGAACAGATTAGCACGGACGAAATCACTGCTATTCTGCAGACCGGACAAGGTACTCGGAATATGGTGCAAAAGTCTTGCAAATATATGGACAGAGTTGACATGTGTTAGACGTGCCTGTTAGCAATGTCCCCTCTTGTCTCAATACTTCTCAGGATATACTTGAGATTCTGTGCCTGCTGCAACACGCTGCACTTGGAAACTAAAACCTAATTTGCTTTGCTTTGTCTTTGTATTTTTTATAGATGGATTGATAATTTACTGCAGAAAAGATGCAAGACTGTTGAATCGATAAAGTTTTTTGTACCGTTTTCTGTCAGTAGCACCAGTGTGACATCAACTAGAATGTATACGATGAGTCAATTGACCATTCACGTTGAGCACAAGCTGCTTGGTTTGGAAAACCTTCCATATGGGAACCGAAATCTGCGAACTAATCTCGATAACGTACTTTAACCATCTCCAAGCAGATCACATCCAGTAAGTAGACGTTACAGTACTACTAGCTCTGGATGACATGTATACTATCAACATTATGCCAGAGAAGTTTCCGTATTTTCCGCGCAGATATACCTGCGTGGTCTGGTGTGATCCGCGTTGAAAATATGTAAGATTATGTCAATGAATTTCGTGCACTTCTGGCAGAAGGTAATATATTGTATTGCCATACATGCTACCTGATATTGAAAGATCACCTCTCACGTCAGGAAAGTTAGCATAATTAGATAAGAGATTATATGTCATGCTTTGCAGCCGGAAGGTGAACACTGATTAAAACAGGGCGATTATTCGAGAGACTTAATGCAAATACTGATCGTACTTAAAAAGAGAGGGATCGTAGTACATCAACTGCCCTTTGCATGTCAACTATTTTATAGTAAACACATTTACTCTGGAAAAAGAAACCCCTTAATGATACTTGGACCCGCTTCTGCGAGCGAATATTGCAAATAGCAGTATACATTTTTGCCGCTTTACTTCTTCTAGGTGCAAAACATAACCAATACATTCATTGCTGTTTGTATAAAGACAGCCAACGTTCCTGAGCCGTCTATCGATACGATAAATGAGTTTGAAAGCTACGCCAGTTACTGCAACCCCTTGCCGATTTAAAGCGTTTTGCACACAAGTTTCTTAACCAGGTACAGATCCTGTATTTCCACAAGAGACCACAAGGAAGTGAATCAGAGAAGCTTTATTATTTATCCGCTGACCTGGCCACCGAGGCTATCTGAATTATCTATCTGACTGAAAAAGGTAAAGGAAACACCGGTCGGTATCTTCAAGCCAATTGAAGGCGATGAGGATGAGAATGGTAAATGGCGCAGTGGTAGTGCCATCTGTACCTTTGACACCAACGGAGAGGATATCTTCCAGCTCTTTCACTTCCTGCCTGTTGAGAGTAGAATCGCCGAGGGATCTCATCTACTGGAAGCTTGGACTCCTGCAGAATCGCTGACGCGAAATTTTGTCGTGTCTCCCGATAGATCCAGAGTACTCTACACCTGCAATGCCCGCAATGGCAAAGACACCGACATCTACTTGTGTTATTTGCGGAAGAGACCTGCTGAAGAGCCACTCCGGGGTGAACTAATCGCAATGGCAAGCGGATTTAGCGTGGTCTATAGTTTGAATACAGACAATAGCAAGGCATTTATTCCCCACAACATTATTAGTGCCAAGACCGTTACCCGTGTTTTAGACATAGCGACTGGCTAACTAGATCACATTCAGCTTCCTAGCCGAGACGCAAATGGGTCTGCTTCAAGGATAACCGGAAAGTTCTCCAAGGCTGACCCAAATATCCTTTATATTAACACTACATGGATGTCGGAATACATATCGTGTGCAATCTATGACCTCCAAAACAAAGCCATACGTCCCATTGCTACTCCTGGTCTGGAGGATTCTTTATTGCTTATACCTTAGCTGTGCATTGGACTTCCATCCAAGCGGTATCTTCCTTTATATGCGAATCTGGATGGGTATAGTAAGATTTACCTTATGAAACTTAGTACCGAAGAAATCACCAAGCTTGATATCCCCGCCGAAATTGCTAGACAAATCAAGACGGTGACGTTCCCGGAAGTCGATGAAGAGATGATCGTAGTTTCAATGGAATCGGTATTCTCTCTTGGCACATTATGCAAGATATCGGTCAAGGATTTCTCCTTCTCTCCTTATCATGCCATAAACAATCCATGGCCCTCTCATTCGGTTTCTATACCCAAACTTATCCGTCATCCCTCCTTTGACAATCTCTCCATACCCCAGCTTCGTTTATTTGCCAGCCACCTACGATACTTATTCACTGGATGCCTTATCACGCGCAGCAAAACTCTCATTGATTATCTACATAGATGGTGAACCAGCATCGCAGCATTTGCCCGCCTACAATCCGCGACTGTACCTGCAGTATCTTGTACAAACTGTAGGCGTTTGCATCATTGCTCCAAATGTACGCGGATCTAGCGGCTACGGCATTTCCTACATACAAGCCGACGATGGATATCAACGTGAAGATTCCGTGAAGGATGTTGGAGCTTTATTAGATTATATTTCCACATCCATGCCTTACCTCGACGCTGCCCGTGTCGCTGTTATGGGAAGATCTTATGGAGGTTAAATGTCATTTGCTTGCATACACGTTACTCCGATCGTCTTCAATGTGGAATAGAAACCTGCGGTATTTCTAATCGGGTTACCTTTCTGGAAACCACTGCAGAACATCGTCGAGATCATCGTAGGAGGAGAGTATGGAGATGAGCGCAATCCAGATATGCGAAAGTTTTTGATTGAAATATCACCTCTTATGAATGCAGACTAAATCACTGTGCCTTCTTTTATGAGCCATGGGCGTAACGATTCCCCCGTGCCATTTTTGAAATTTGAACAAATGGAGACTATTCTACAGAAGAACAACGGCCACAATAAGGTTTGCATCTTTACGGTCGAAAACAAAGGCTATGATTATCAGCAGAAATCGGTGAGCGATGCCCAAGCGGTGTGTATTGTCATGTTTCTGAACTACTTTTTGTAGACGAGAAACAAGTGAAAGCAAAACGTATTACTGAATAAACGGACCTAGTTAGCCTGCTAGCAAAAACATAAACCCCTTGTTGCTTGATTCGTAGAGCGTAAAATAACTTTAGAAACTCGTTTGTATTCCCAGAAGTAGGATGACGATTAACTTGCGATCCGCAAATCATTTATTGTTATCTAACCCTGCTAACGATTTCATATACTATACATTTAATTGGTGACCTTAACCATCTTCAAACCATCCATCTATTCTCTCGTAATATCCTCGGTTCTAAAGGATTTGTTCCATAGTGAAAGGAAACCGAAACACCATAAGTGTTGCTTGATTAAAAACTGTTTAAAGTGGTCTTTGTTTCATTCGAAAACAGCGTTTGTACAATAGTTATTAAGCCAATCAATACACATGGATCTTTGTTTTTCTTCAGTCATCATCGAAGTTTATAAGGCGACGTTATTACGATAATCGTCTAGGAGATTAGGCATACAAGCACTAGATAAGTTATTTTGCTATCGTGTATACTTCATTTCTTAAGATTAAAGTTGCATCTAGCAAATTCATTTGACGCATTTTGGAAACTGGGCTAGACGCTAACATATCACATTAATTATCGTGTTATCAGAGTCCGAATTAACCAATTTTACATACTTATCAGAAAATTGACGACGCCATACCCAGCTCCCCGCCAAGCGAATGCAAAATTGCACACATAACTTTCATTCATTGCGACATCTAGTTACAATGGACTGCGGCTTTGATTTTCATAGTTTGCGAAATTATTTTTGGGAAATACTGTAAGTGCTATTGGCAGCAATTAGGGCCAATTTACCATAGATATCTCCTATATTTAGTGTTCTTATTGTATGGAATTCTGGATACGAAGAAGGGCGATGCTCGTACGGTGGTTGGACTATTGTAAAGTTCAGCTTCGACGGTGAAGCATTGCTGACACAGCCTACTTGCCTCTTTGAAGTAGTATGGCGTTCCAACCGGCATTCACCGCTCCTGGATGTAATCACAGCCAAACGATAAGCTCGAACGCCTACAAATGGTAACCACTATACAGTACCTTTACAGTCCCTAAAATGAGAATGAATAGTCTTGTTTCTCTGTGTTAGAGCTTACGCTTCTTCGTCGTCTCCTATGTGGACTATCTGCTCAGGATTAACTTCAATACCACACATCTCTTGTGCTTTTTCGAAAAAGCGCTTATCAGGTTTCTCACACGCGGCGTCAATGCATGACATTATGAAATCCACGTGCTCTGCAAGTCCCAAATTATGGACGATATCCACTGGAAAGCAGGACACAATAAGAGTAGGTTATACAAAAAAGATAGCTAACCTATGCGTTCATCAGTGTTGCTTACAATGCCCATACGAAATCCGTCTTGGCGAAGGGCCTGCAGATTTGGGATAACATCGTCGAAGACATGATAGCCTTCGGCCATGCTATATCGATGATACAACGTCTCAAACATACCGTCAAATCCCGAATCCAGTTCTTTTGAGATCAAACAAGGCTTAGTTCTGTTAGCAAAATTATCTCATCTTACCAGATTTTGGCACACCCGCGCCAACGAAAGTATTATACACTATCTACAATACAGGTTTTGTTGCTGAGTAAGCGTTGAGGAGCAGCCATCATTACTTCTTTCCACCATGCTTTGGGTGTCATGCCGTATTTTAGGCCGTAGAAGGGATAACGTTCTGCTTGCTGATTGTACGCTATCCTAAATTGCTGCTTAATATTTTCATTCGCAACTTTGATGTTTCGCTTGGCGGCTTCTTCCATCTAGCCTAGGGCGTAAATGCGAAAAGAATACGAAGACAAGAAAATGCGTACATAAAGTTTTGTTCCGCCCCACTTGGGCTTAAATAAAGTATGAAATGCATCAAAGGTTATCAGTTTTATGCGTGTCTGGTTCATGCTGTAGAAAGAAGGTGGGTAGTTTTCGCCGGCATGGTCGTTCTCGGCAAAACTGAGTTTTCCGGGCCGTACCATACGTCGGACCTTGTCAAAGAAATCAACTTTTTGGAGCGGGGCAACCCGCCCGCTTGGACGGGGAAGGGAGGAGGGGGGGGGGAAGATGCAGGCCAAAGGCACGAATCAAAGATCCTCCTCTTTTTTTTATTACCATGGTTGGCAGAGTAAGTATTCAGGAAGATGGGAAAAGAGATAAAGAGAAATAGATGGATGTGGATTGGTTGGATGCAAGGAGTGTATAGTTATAGCATAGATGAATAGAGTGGTGGCAATCGTCAAACTCATTTTTTGGTTCTACTGTAGTTTCACGAATACCAGGTGGTTGGCCGCAAACTTCCTTCAGAGAAGGAGCCCTCCCCTAAGCTCTACCGCATGCGCATCTTTGCTCCCAATGATGTTGTTGCCAAGTCCCGCTTCTGGTACTTCTTGAAGAAGCTCCGCAAGGTCAAGAAGGCTGCTGGTGAAATTGTTTCCATCAACAAGGTAAAAGACATGCGCGCAACTGCTTCAGTCTATTCTCGACAATTTTCACTTACATTGTTTCCATCATTCAGATCACCGAGAAGCGTCCTGAGCAGATCAAGAACTATGGTATCTGGCTCCGCTACGATTCTCGCTCTGGTACCCACAACATGTACAAGGAATACCGTGGTATGTCCCGCGTCGAAGTTGTCGCTACTTGCTGTAAGTACAGAAAGATGAACTTATAGTAGAATGGGAATTGGGCTAAATATCATATGGACATTTATAGACCAGGACATGGCCGCTCGTCACCGTGCCCGCTTTGGTTCCATCCAGATCATCCGCGTTGCCGAGGTTAAGAGCGCCGATATCCGCCGCCAGTACATCAAGCAGCTTTTGGCCCCCAAGCTGTCTTTCCCCTTGCCTCACCGTGTCCAGCGTGCCGAGAAGGGTCGTCGTACTCTTTACCAGGCTCACCGTCCCTCTACCTTCTATTAGGCAGCTTGTTTTTCTTTGGTCTTGTGCAATTTAAAAGATTAAATCACTGGTACCATTCGAATGACTGAACTTCAGGCCCAAAATGGACAGTTATACAGATCGATAACTTTGGATGATGACATACTAGATTTCACCCTGGCTAGAACGTATCTTTTGCACTTACGAAGTAAGCTCTTACATGACGCTTTGGTTTCCGATTTTTTTGGCCATTTCTTTCATTCACAAGAACCTCAGCAGTGGTGGGAACAATGCCAATAACAATTTGTATAATGCGCAGTAAACGTTAAAGCATGTGTGGAATGCAGTGAGCCCTAGATACGAAGTACGACATTTGAAAGAGTTTTGGATTTACTAGATTCCGACTTTGTCTGCAGTACATTGCATTGATACCTTAGAAGAATCGCTCTCAGCCTTGTTTTGTCTTGAAATGTTCTTATGCACTTATTGCCTACCACTGAGGATATTCGCGGACTTTGAGTGCATGCACAGAAAATGCACCACATAATATGTAGTTGAAGCTGACATGTTTCATAACCATCAGTAACCGCACAAGCCTTCTAGGACCCAGCATGAGAGTGCCATGACAATACTTGAAAAGGCTTTTAATAGGCAGGAGACAAGTTAGCTTGAAACGTCGTCTTAAAAGTTCACTTCATCCGCTAATAGACATAGACAATAACAAGCATTACTGCGTCTGGATGGGCAAAGGGCAAGGACTAGCCATTGTAGTTATTAGCAAAATTCATTCGTATTCGTACCTGCTTTTAATTGTCGGATCATCTCTGCATCAACAACACTTTGGAGGACTTAGGGCTGTGTCTGGAAGCTGCATGAAGCTGGATTGCTCAGCCTAACACCACGTGGCAGCATTTTGATAAAATAAATGTATTAAGCATCCTATAAACCCGTACAATTCTTATTGAGATCTGATTGCAGATGGGCACTATGGCTACCTTGTTCATCTCCATTCATGATACTGAAGCCTGTTATTCAATGCTGGCACTGATACCAGAGAATAGCTACAGAAGCATAGTGTGTAGATGATTAGATAGGTTGGTGTTGAAACTCGGATAGTGGGTTCCGACAGCATGTTTTTAGAGTGTCAAATAACATTAGTCAAAATAAAGCCAAATATGACATAGGGTTTGTGGAGATCACGATAACGCCGGGGATTTCATGTCATCAGGTCCAAAAAATTAAGGAGGTGTGGCCTCTATTTTCCACGACCACCTTTGATTCTGCTTTGTCACTTTTTTATCCGTCTTAGATGGCTCTTGGATCCTACACTCGTTTACAGCAACAAGACGATGCAGATGATGAATTGGATTATGAGGATCTCGTAGCGGCCATTTCCCATCACCCTAACTCCATCTTGATTGCGAACGAAGATCGTTGTTCGATTGCCCCTCGTCAACCACAACCACTACCTGATCTTGCAGTCTCATCAAAACCCGCTAATTTACCAACAGCTACACGCGATTTCCTCAAAAGCAAGCTTCCCAACGTCGTCTTTGGAAAGTCCAAGAACAACCGGGCCTCTTTCCTTCCGCCTGTCATTCTAGCTGATATGCAAGCCGGCCATCTCCATGCGCAGGAGGAAGATTTGCTCATGAGTCGAGGTTGGAAAATAGTGCGACGGCGACGCTTCCGCGGAAGAGGCGGCGTAGGAGAGACGCAGGTCGGGAAAAAAGCAAGGAACAAACGACCCGATGTCTTAATACAAACCTGCGACAATAACCAGTTGTCCAGTTCCGTATTCGTGCCATGTACTGACGATAGCAGTGATATACCAACCATGTCCATGACCTCGGCAATATTAAAGGTAGGGAAACAAAAGTGTGATCTGAATCATGACGCTTACTCCTTTATAGCCGCAGGATGAAATACCTGTAACTAAAGAAGAATATCTCGAAATCGTTCAAGCGGTCAGAACAGCCATCGACACCGGAACGCAGCCGACACGGATTAGCCAAGGTTCCAGCGGATCATACTTTAGTCGCGACAAAACTGGTAAAATCGTCGGTGTCTTCAAGCCCAAAAATGAAGAGCCCTATGGTCATCTGAACCCAAAGTGGACCAAATGGATCCATCGCCATCTGTTTCCTTGCTTCTTTGGTCGTAGTTGTTTAATTCCAAATCTGGGTTATCTGTCGGAAGCCGCATCTTCATTAATTGATCGCCGATTGGGTACAATGATTGTACCTTACACAGATGTTGTCCATCTGGCGTCACCTGCATTTCATTACGATTACCTTGATCGCCGCTTATCACCTCACGGATTACCTCCCAAAATCGGAAGCTTTCAATGCTTTCTTGAGGGCTACAAAGATGCCAACTTGTTCCTGCGCGACCATCCGTTTCCAGTGGATTCCACATACTCCTCGTTAAGCTTCACAGGATCTAATGTGTGGGGTTGCTTTCAACAGGATGATAATGATGACAATGAAAGTGAAGAAGATTTTGGCCCACCACGTCCTTCCGGTTCTTCCTCTTATTCAGAAGGAAAGTTCAGGTGGACGTCTCAACTTCAATCGCAATTTAAGCATGAGTTTGAAAAGCTTGTAATTCTAGACTATTTGATTCGGAATACAGGTAAAGTACTAATTATAAGCTGATTCCTTGTTAACGTTAGATAGACCGAGGCTTAGACAATTGGATGATCAAATACTGCGATGGAAGTGCACCCGAGGATGGCAAAATGCCGCAGCGTCCTCATATCCACATTGCAGCTATCGATAATGGATTAGCATTCCCTTTCAAACATCCCGATGAATGGCGGTCATACCCATATGGCTGGTTGGCATTGCCAGAACCATTGATTGCACGGCCGTTTTCAGAAGCTACGCGACGTCATTTTCTGGGTGTACTTTCCGATCCCTTGTGGTGGCGAGAGACGGTGCGTGGACTTCGGGACGTATTCGAAATGGATTCTGATTTCGACGAGCGTATGTTTGAATGCCAAATGGCTGTGCTGAAAGGACAGGGATATAATCTGGTACGAGTCCTCAAGGATCGCAGTACGACACCGCTGGATCTTGTTGCAACAGAGAGAATCTTGGTTAATCAAGAAGAAATTCTGATTGAATACGACGAGCGTATTCTTGCAGAAAGAGATCCCAACCGGCAAAGTCCTACTCAACGCCTTCGTCGAAAGCGGTCTACTTCTTTCCACGTAGTGCCCACCATTAATGACAATGCCGATACAGAGATTTCCCAGCACCCAAGCGGGCGATGGAAAGATCGTATGAAGAGTCGACTTTCAGTGGATTTCGGCCGTCGACGAAAGTTTAAAAAGAGCTTATGGCGTGGCTTGCGACAAGTAGGAAGCGATGGTGAGGAGGACGATGGTGACTCCAGTGACTCTGATTCAGAGGACGAGAAGTGCAAACGAGCAACTTTCGTCATGGAAACCATCCAAGTCGTCAAAAGTAAAAAGCCTTATTTCACATGTTGCTAATTATCTATATGTACATCATCTCCTGTTGCTTCGGTCTTTATTTTTTGGCTGTCAGATGTGTATATATGATGAAAAAGATACCTTTTACAGATCGACTCGTTTTCAATTGCAGATATTTTTGCAAAAAACATTGACGTTCTAAGATCGAGCTCATTGTAGAGAAACGATTTAGTTGTGTACACATAATTTTACCATGCAGCTTTTGACCGGTTCTGTTTTGTCATGCTTGGAGATGAATTTACTACCCGTTGTGGTAACCGTTGCTAACGGTCTGCAGGCATCCGGTACGTATGCCTACGATGCAAACAGACTATCGTTGCTAGCGAACCTAATAAGTTCAGTATGTGCACTCCAGAGAGCCTTCTCTCTTGCTTCCGGGACAACCGTGTCGTCTGTGCATATATAGTACTGCAACTTTTATGGTAAAGATGTAGGACTTAATCGCATGTGCTTGAGTGAAATCAGGCAAAAGGTTTGCTGATTCCTGCTATCAAAAGTGGATGCACTTTACAAAGTATTTAGTAATATCAGTTATTAGGATAAAGTGTGCTTCTTTTAAAAGAGATAGTTACTGTAAGAGTGTGAATAGCAAACTACTGACATTGATTAGAATGCAGAGCCAGACAACGGGTGCAAAAACAATCCGCCCCACAACGCCTGCAAACTTTGCGGCATTTTTGACAGACATTCCTTTTCCGTAGCTGTCCTCCTGTAGCGTTTTGAAGGATAAAACATCTGCAACGACCTAGATCCACTGTTTGGATACATTTACGGCACCATTGGCCCAGACATCCTCCAGCACACCCATTCAATTCACAATAAGGACAGGCAACCACCCCGCAGCGCGAGCATTGGTTGGAAACAAAATCCCCTTCCTTCGTCCTACATAGCGTATGGAATCTCATATCGCAAGTAGAGCAAGGTTTTCCAGCCGTGATACATGCCTCGGACTGGTTGCACAAAGCTAAGGGCTGCTTGCATTGACCACAGCGGAATATGCTGACTTGAATGGATGGGGTCCGACAAGAAGGCATTCCACATATACGGATACTGCACCTAATAGAGCAGTAACATTTTAAGTTCTAAATCAACCCGGAACTACCCCTCAAACTTACTGAGCGCATCTTGGAGCGCACCCATGGCATTTTATCAAAGCCAACGCCCCGCAAGCTGCACAATCCAAAGTGGGTGCAGCTGCACCAACATTACAAAACGGACAGAGATAACAATCCAGATCTACACGATGGCGGGCCAGCTGGTTGAGAACATGGTGAATAAGCCCAACGTCCTGGCCAAACGATTTGCAATCCTGACCATATTCACCCCGCCGTAGCACTTTTCCTAAGCGGAACTCTCGCAATCGGATACGCCACCGATTTTCCATGAGCATCTGTCGAAGTTGGTCAGCAAGGGGATATGACAATATTCCCCAACATTGTTGTATTGACAAATGTTCTAGCATTTGAAAATTACGCAGAACCCAAGGGACAATCATTGTGGTGACGATCGAGTCATCCAGCACAATGGATCGAACGGCATTGGCCAGTTTGTGCATAAGCATAAGTGAAGTAATTTCTTGCATCGTCTCATCATTAATATGGTGCAGATCCTCCTGCCGAAACCATATATGACTCCATGCTTCTGATCGCAGTACTGCACGATAAAGCTTACGACATGTACAGGCCAAACGTACGCGGGAGATTGAATCTAGGTGGTGACTGATAATAATCAGGCATGCAACGGGCAGTGCATCTAGCTTATGTTGACGAGCCTGTTGTCGTTTCAGTTTCTCAGTGATAGAAGACAACGAGCGTTTGGATAGCATTCGGACCGATTCTGGACGCATAGGTACAATATGTTGTGCTACACCATGAACAGTAACAGAAGGCGATGAGGATGTTTCTGATTCTGTGGTCTGCTGGTCATTCGAGGATTGCGGTGATTGGGTTGCAACGTACGCGATGTCTTCGGGACAAAGACGGTCAAGAGGTACTGCGATCATGGCTCCACCTGGCTTCCGTAATTTAACTTTTGTGTTTTGAAATAGGCCCACGTAAGCTGCTTTAACTTGGAATTTCCCATCGGTGCCTTGCCAAATCCTCACCGTGTTGGCCATGCTTTACGATCTCAATGAGGCAAAAGAAGGTGATAGACCTTTTGTCGATGATATTCATTGTGAAACATGGTATTTTTAAACTTAATTTTGGATAATTCAACGTGCTCCACCTCCTACACATATCCTCGTGCCCAATGACGGACAACGCCACGTAAAATAGCAATAAAATATTGTTTTCTATTAACCTACTTTGCGTACCAAGATCAAACCTTATGGCTTCTCCTTAGTGAAGTTTTGCGTAGGTTGGATAGACTTTTAGATTGAGTGGTGTAACCATTCTACATGATAGTTGGCCACATGCGTCCAAATAATAACTCATGTCCATTCTTCGTATACGAACGGGTGAGAATATCTACAGTCACCATTTACTGTTGTCGAATAGCACATGGCACGACTGGTCTGTCACATGGAACTACACATAGAACAAAATACGGGGAATGCTCCATTGCTCCCCTCAATTTCAAGTTGGTGGAAAACAGTGAAAATAGTTCTAAACCGTGGACGGAGCCAAACATTCTAGTATTTTTTAGTTGATGGAAATGAGTATATCAGGAAGCACTTCCGATTAACTATCACCATTTTCAAGGTTCTGTTACTCGTAAAGAGTACTCTGACAATGATAGCTTCAACAACGAGTTTCATGTTTTTCTCCAGAAACGATATCATTGCACAAGGGATTCTGGGTTAAAACAATGCCCAATATTTTCACTGCATTATGCTTAAGCATGCAATAGCAAGGTTTGTGACAAATGGCCCAGATCAGGCGTTAGGTGCATTCTGTTTATTGAACAACCTTTTACGCTACTCTAAACAAATGTTGTGTCCATGCAAGGATCAAGTTCCCGCTAAAAAGACGTATGTGTGCGTCATCAGTATACGAATTATGAGGGAAGTATATTTTACCTACATCAACTTTTCCCTTCCATGGACACAAAATTCATTCGAGTAGTATAAAAAGTACGTTCATGGTTAGTAAATGGAAGGATACGATTGATGTCTTTTACTTACCCCCCCCCGAAGGATATTTCTCTAGGAACGGGGACCTACGCCGCACCTTGATCAGGTGGGGTGTGGTAGAAAAAATCCATCATGGTATAGAATTGGCCAGGTTTAAATGGTAGCACTGCAGAGGACTTGAGGCGATACAGCGAATGGCGGGCCTTATATTGAGGCACAACAAAGAATAAATTTAACTCTTTATGTACAGACATTAAAAATTACGTACTTTACAAAGTAGGGAGCACTGAAAAGCCAGTGACGGTTCGGAACAGAGGTCGTGCAGGCTAAATAGATAAACAACAAGCGTAAAGACGTTGACATATAGTATGCAAACGCTGTTCTTACCGAGAGTAGATTAATCAAAAATGATAAAAAAATCCAGGAAGAAAGGACGTGTTACTGTCAACCCTCCTTAATTTTGCTCCCGATAATTCCAATACTTCGATAAGTTCAAGTGATTTACAGGAACGAAGGTAAAGTGGTAAAGCATGGTTTTCTGTGGGCTAACACTCTCGTTAACTTTTAATCTTCTCTAACTTCAAGCTCGCTAAAGGAACAGAAACCTTGAAATTAAGGAGGGTTGACAGTATTGATAAAATTTCAGAGAGCGGGAGGAGAATGGGCGCCAAAGGGTATGTGGAAAGAAAACTTTACAGGACCACCTTTTAAATATTGCTTTCATTGGATCCAGACGAATCATAAAAGGAAACAATCACGGTGATTTAGACCTGATCTTGTGACAAAAACTCTCATGCATCTGACAATGAGTTAAAAACGAGGAGTTAGTCAGAACATCAGAAGAGGCAAAACCAAGAAGACAGCTAATGACTAGCAGCGGCTTGATTCTAGATTTTGAGACAGGACCATATCAGGAGACATGGACATTTCCAGACTATAACCGGAGAAGAAAGAAACAGAACGGCATAAAAATTCTTCTTCCATATAACCTCATATAACCTATAGATCTCTGCATACCCTGTATAGTAGATTGATGAAAAGGACTGATTAAAATGCACAGAAGTCATCCGTAATAAGTTTAATTTTCCAACGGCGTTATTATTTTATTTCAAGACAACTGCTGCCGAGACGATATCGGCAAGGGAAACGACGACTCTGTCAACGGACAATGAAATTCAGTTTTCTTTGTCATGCGGCATAAAAAGTCAGCGGCCACTCAAGCGTATTTCAAAAGTACAATACTGTATATACATGCTCGTCAGCGTAATGACCGTTTAGGCCGTTTTGATGTTATATCTGGTAATTTCAAAGTAATAAAATAACCTCATGTTTGACAATGTTGTTCTATTAGCGAAATCTAAAATAGCCAATTTTTTTTATTTTGTAACAATTTCTGTATTATGAGCCGACGCCATATATAAATAGTTTTCTTAATTTTTTCTACCCACTCTTCTGTGAGATTTATACTGCTTTTGCTTTCTTCAACGTTTCTTCGACGTATTGCCCCATATAGTTTTCTGGATACAAGAAAAAGTAGTTGCAACTCTTCCTTGAATCTCTTCTAATGATATCCGAGGGCACACTGTCTAATATTTCTGGCAAATCTATCAAAGCAAGACCGGATACTAAGGATTTCTCATTCGTTTTTGTTCAGTTGATTGGGTCATATCGAGTGCAAAGAAAATATACATTGGAATACGAATGCATTTGGGGTGTGATTAACGATACATATCAGCTACCTCTCAATTAGAAATGGAAAGGATCCTTCTACGTCGTGGAAGGCATTGTACGTTTTCTCTCCTGTCCTTTCAATATCTCACATTTGTCTTTTCGTTTACATCGGTGGCTTTGATCAAATCTTCCTTTCGTCTTTCTCATCCGTAATGTAATTGAAACAAGTGTTAATGTAATAGATACAATCTTTATTTTTAGTGGAATTAATGCGTGCTCTGGAGACCGGCTTCATTTGTTAACTAAAGGCCTGTGATGGGAACAAAGTAAAAAAAAAGGTGTTGGAAATTGCCGCACCTTTTAACTATAAACCGCTACACAGAACAACTGTAATAGCGTAAGTAGACATACAAATACATACAAAGAAAGACAACATCACATTTCATGTAAATGGATGGTATATCAAAGATAGAACATATTTACGAAGCGAACCTAAAGAGAGCATCTTTTAAACCATTACATATCTTAAGTGCAATGCATATATCATTCTCTAATGGACGCATAATAAATGCTGAGTAGCGTAAATATATTCTATGCATTAGCGCAAAGTATTTTGAGATAGTCGCAAACAAACGTTGAAAAAGCTGTAAATTCATTGAGACGTGACAGTTTTATCACTTGAAGCAGGTAATACTGGTTTATTCAAAAACTTTTAAAGATTTCATCCAAAATTGATTGAAGATTCCGCCCAAAATTATTTGAAGATTTGGAGAAAAGTTATAAAGAATTTGCCAGTAATTGTTGGTGAGTATCTCCCTGTTAAAATGTGATAGAAGGCTTACTGATGGCATCATCTATAAACGATAAACATTACTAAAACCCTAACTGGAAACGTCCCCGAGGGGAAGACCCGCGTTCGATTCGGGGATGTTGTTGGGGGCCGGGAGACGAGAGAACCGTCATGATCGTCCTTCCCCAACCCAGACGGACAGCGCGATCGAGAAAATGTTTTTGCAAGCATTAATATCTCTCTGCCATAACACTCCACAGTGTTTACAAACTAGTATGCCATGGCGAGAGATACCGTCTGCAGTCGTAATCTTCTTCATATTTCCTTTGTTGCAATTGTTGCACACCTATAAACGCTTCATACTAATCAATGATTTGTTTGTTCCATCTATGTACCGTACCTGCGATGTAAGGTACTCATCCATCTTCACAGCCAGCAGCTCTCCTCTTCGTTCCCTTCGCTTGATGTGCTTCCATAACTTTCCAACTACCCCATTCCGGTGACCCTTCAGTTTCACGCTATCTTTGCCAAACATCCCATCGCCGAATACGATGAATGGCATCTTTTCCGACTCTTGATAACTTGCTCGCTTCCATTTTCGAAAACCTTTATTTTTGCATAAAGTCGATCTCACCGCAGACTCTGGTGGACACGTTCTTCTATTGAGTTATTCAGTAACAAGTCCATACTTGATTTACGTACTCAGTTGCATCCCGGTTTGCTTGTCTTTTCTTCTTTCGTTTTTTCTATTTTCGCGACGTAGCTTGCGATTCCATTTTGTGTGTTTACGGCGATTTCTGCTGTACTTTTTTCCTCCATTGGTCAAGATGTTGACAATTTCCTCTGGAGCGCGCTGACGGCCCTGGTAATTCCGAAATCGTCCCTCTGCTTTCGAAGGCCCATAGAACGCAAATAGCGCATTCATATGTTGAAGGGTGCAACGGACATAGGTATCATACACCTCGAGACTCTGTGTTTTGCCAGTCTCTAAATCCGTCTCAATGGCCTCAATACCTCCTTCTTTCTCTTCCGCCTGAATTATTTTTTGGCGCAAGGGGGATCCAGTATACGTATAGTACTCCTTTGTACTGCATCTGCGAATTTCATGTGGACTGTTGCCGCACCCATATGCGGCCGTGAACACTTGTGATCGGCCGGGGTCCACTGCACACGATTGGAAATAATCAGTTATCTCCTCTTCTGTAAAATCGGTGGCAGTGAGCTGTAGCTCTTTCTTTCTTTGCTGATTTTCTGGCAAACTGGAAGTCAACTGCGAAACCGTCTGAGAGAATTTGATTAGTGAAAATAACGCCACAATCCACCGACGAGTTTTTCAATTCTTCAACGCTAAGCATCCTGCAGTTAGAATTCTTTTTATCAATGACGTTTCTCTATCTTATCTTCTGTATCCTAGTTTGGTAAAGTCAAAGACGGTATGAAATAAGTCAGTGTTTTGCTCAAAACCGCCTTCAGAAGTGGATTCTGTTAAGCATGATAAGGCTTTTGCATTGATTGTCGCAAATCGCCACTTTGTAGACGGCATGGGTGATAGGCTGAATCGCCGTGGGAGTTCCTCGTCATCAGAACCTTTGCTGTTTTTATATTCTTCGTCATAGATACTCAAGATATGACGTAGCGCTGGCACAAACCTCCCTGGGGAAGCGGACATGGTCTCTGTCGTTGCAGGGACGGGGATGACACTGGATAGCTCCTCACAGAGAGAATTGACTGCGCTGGTTATATGCGTAGAGACCAAGGGAACTGCATCAGGCCATAGGGGATCCCCACCACAGACCCGTTCGTAGATATACTCCCTAGCGAGGTCTTTTATACGACCATTTGGAAGTTCCTAGAAAAACAAGAACGAAGTTGGTTATGTTTTTATTGATTACAAACATATTTACCGGTACTGCTGCTTTCAACTTGCGGACTGAATACTGCACCACTCGGTTCGCAAAAGTTTCGACGATGTTATTGGTATAACAGGTTGCCAAAGTCTTGCAGGCCGCCGATAAGGCACCACTGTAGCCAGAAAAGCCCTGTGGAGAGAAGATCACAAAAGGATATGTCGCACGAAATTGTGCCCAATAACCTAATAAATCGGATGGCATGTTGGAGTTTTTGTTGGAGACCTTCTTATCGAGGACTAATTGACATACGGAATACCAGAAAGACTGTGTGTAAACATGTGCACTTATTTCCTGACCGGCGTTCGAGATAATGTAACCATTCACGAAGATTTGAGCTCGGAAGACTACTTCACGCAAAAAGCCGCACAGATTCGTAAGTTTCCTTTTGAGTTCCTCGCGGTACTCTGGACGGATGACAGAATCAAGCGGTAGCTTTTTTGTGTATCTTTCGTGATCTTTTCCAATTTCTTCATTGATTTTTTCATTTATAGTTTTTGCATGACCCCTGTAAGACCTGCTTCTTGCAGAAGCATGCTCAGTCGAACCACAGGCTGGACATGGCCTAGATGGGATGTTTTTGTTCCTTGTCTCTTCATCCTTCGAAACCCTGCCGCGTTTCTTTTGCCTAGCATGCTCGACTTCTTCCTCAGCTGTCAATTTTCTTTTTTTCTAACTACAAAACGAGAGTGAGCAAAGTTCTCGTGATGCATTGATGTATCTTGCCTTGATTTCTGCCGTGATTCTTGTTTTGAGAACAAGCTTTGTATCGCTTGTTTGGATGCCCTTCTTCAGAGCAGTCTTTGCAGATCACTAAGGAAATTGATTGATTGTTAATACCTGTTCTGAAACGCATATTCCAAATTACAGACCAGTTTTTCTTCTCTCTGCCTCTTGTGCCTGTTCAGCTAGTTTTACGGTTTTCTTATGGAAGATCAAAATCATAACCGCGTCAATGTAGACGCCGACACTTGCAAGAAGTGTTTGTGTTATTTCAATATAGTCAGAGGGCGTTTGGAAAAAAAGAAAAAAGAAAAAGAAAGAAGGCGAGGTGAAGAGGGTAAGAGAAAGAGGGAGGAAGACAACACACGAAAAAGAACTGATCAATAAGCGGTGATTGAAACCGGAACGGCGCGACAACACGTATTTAATGCGTCTAGCACAAAATTACATCATATCGTTATCCACTCATACCATGGGAAAAGAGATCATGAGTAAGTCTTCGAACGGGGAATCCTGGGGAAACCCTTTAATAAGCTTAAGCGCCTTTTTCACCTTTTCTTCTGGCTCTGTGCCAATCAGGTTATGCATTTGACAACATTTTGTTCCGTACCCATTTGCTACGTACCTAATAATCTGGACCCTACAAGTTAGCCAAACTTCATCTCTTGTACAAATAATGAAAGTGTATCCAAACAAAACAATACAGAAAACGGTAAAGCTAAAGAAAGAGAGAAAAAAGGCGTGATATGCACTACCTGTTGCCGACAGCACTTATTCTAGACTATAAAAGTGACAATACAGAGAGAACGACTTTAGTGATTTGTCGGTCACTGTCAACTAGGTTCCATTTGCTTGATTTGGGAGCATGTACCAGTGTATATGTAATAGGAACGAATCGGATTAGACCTTGATCAAGCATGATGTGTCATTGTGAGCTTTTCTGTTCGATAAAGGGGTCTTGATACTATACTTTATGGACTTCACCGCTACAGTGTGGTATTTAGTTTTGTTTTCTATAGCATAAAAAAATCAAACTCTCCGTTAATATGCGCTCTGGATCCCGCCACACATAAATAAAACAGGATCATATGAAATGGACTGTAAATATTTCATTTCTCTAGTTGCCTTTTACTTCGTCCTTTTATGAAATTACGGGCACGGTCAGTGTTCCTATATACGAAGTGATTCCTCTAATTTGTTCAACATAACAGACAGCTATGAACGACATATCACGTAATTGAGAAAGCTGATATGATGGCATAATATTAGGTCCGTAATTACAGTATCTTGTTTGTGAGGTGATTCACAGGACATTGAGAACGAGGATCAGTGGTTGAGAATCATGACTTGCTTTAAACAGCACGTAAGCCTCCTCGGATGTATTAATACTCAGTAATTCAAACTATCAACGTTTATAACTCTCGCTAATTTTCTTTTTATTGCTAGGGTAAATGATATAATTACTAGGCTTAACCTTTACTCATTGTCTTTCTATACATCATACAGGTACCTGGCGTTTTACATGAAACAAACAGAATCGGCTACACTGTTTTTGCTGATATTTTCCCGTGTTCTCAACTGTTTTTAAGCATTGGGTCGTTTAGAATTATCTTATAATTACTAGGATGACTATCTATGTCGTTGTGATGTAGTTGCACTTGCCTCTGAACGAGAATACGCTTTTGATTCAAAATTTCTTATTGCGAATTTTCAGTTTTGATTAGATGATTCTTCAAAATTTGACTCTCCGATATTTCAAACAATTTTGAGTGGGAATCTTCAAAAACGTTTGAAAAAATAAATAGTTATCCACGATCGACTGGACCTTTTCTTCATACCATGGTTCAGGTCAATTGCTTGTACATATATCTATTTTTTGTTTCGTCGAATTTTATTACAAGTTTTTCCTACTTTTTTCCATTTTTTTTCGCGTACTCCGTCCTCTAGAAACAATCATGTAGCATCTTTTGCTTCCTCATCAAAATTAACTGATTCCTTAGATTGGCTACTCTGCTCACTTTCTAATTTGTGTTCTGCAATAAATCATGCTATTAAGCAAAGTAGAATTAATGGCAAGCTTGCGAAACTGCTTGAATCCTGAATAAAATAACCGTTTGGAATATGACCCCAGCCAGACAATTAGGAACTTAGAAGCAAGTAGTGACTAGTTAAAACATCCTGTGGCATACCGGATTGCTTACTGACACATCATCTATTCTGGATCGACAGAAGCCATTAAGTGTCATCAAAGGATGAAGATGTTGTGCACAAATTTCCATATTAGGTCCATAGCGTCTTGGGGGTGGTTTAAACCCCACAGGGGCGGATTCTCCCAACTGTCCTTTTTTGTTTTCCCTTTGCGGACCTATTCTCGATCATGCTAGGAAGACTGCAACCATTAGCTGCTCAAACCTGTTCCCGCGTTCGATCAACAACTATTGGACAAATGGTGCGATACACCACCGCAACCGATAGCGAACTTCAAGGTCTTAATGCCGGTGAAAAGCACATTTATACAAAGCTCAAAGAGGCATTGTCGCCCTACAAATTAAGAGTTGCCGACGTGTCTGGCAAGTATAAAAAGAATAGGTTGTTTTTAAAAACAATGGCTGACGTGAAATGGTGAAAAATCTAGGTGGTTGTGGATCAATGTATGCTATCGATATTGCTTCCAAAGCATTCGAAGGGACTTCCATCGTCAAGCAACATCGTATGGTCAACGAAGTATTGAAGGAAGAAATCAAGGGTATGCACGGTTTACAGGTACGCAAGAATCGTCAATACCTTTTCTTATAAGGACAGGACCAACAATGTAAATCGACTAATTCATGTTACGATAGTTGAAGACGTCGAAATAAGAAAGGAAATAGAAGAGAACTTAGATGCACTATATTTATCCAACCGTATTTCTTCCGTTGCATAGAATAGTCCTTTTTGACTTAATTTACGAAAGAAAAAGGGAAAAGAAATCAGCGGTCTAAAGTTTGGAATGAGATCCTCTTGGGTTCATCTTCTCGTACGCATATTTAGCGAGATAATCCGTGGGAATGGCGGCAAAATGATCTTTTAGGTTACGGATATTGACCGACTCTCGCTTAATGTCAGCTATGGTTGGTGTCCCCATAAACCTCATGCACATCTCAAGTTCGCTCTACAGAAACAGAGAACCAAAACTTCAGATTTTCAAAGAACTCAAATCAAAACACACACTATTTTCATACCTGTAGTAATTGGATAAGCCGCACAACACCTTCATCACCATACGCTGACATGGCATACTATTGTAACCCATCATTTGTCAGCCAAAGGGAGAAGGACAATCCACTCGCTAGCTTTAGTCTAAACTTACCAAGGATGGTCTACCAATACCAACTCCCTTTGCACCTAATGCGATGGCCTTGTAAATATCTGTTCCGCGCCGGATACCCCCGTCAATATATATTTCAAAGTCTTTATCCAATCCTTCCCGTCGAAGAGCATCTTTTACATCGGCTAGAATCTCGATGGGTGATGGGGCAAAATCAAGTTGACGTCCACCATGATTAGAAAGAACCACGCCTTTACATCCAAGCTTTGCCGCTTTGACAGCATCCTCTGTGGTCTGGATACCTTTGAGTAAGATAGGCATGCTCGTGATACGCTGGAACCATTCAATATCATCCCAGCAAAGAGACGGGTCGATAAAAGCAGTCAGCGCTCCTGCGGCACCACGATTGAGATCTTCATTGAGTTCGTTTCTTTCACGCGCAATGGCTGCTGCTTGGGTATATTTCTGACGCATGTCTTTCTCGCGACGGCCTGTTCTTATTGTGTTACCATATTAAGGTTTAGAGTTTTGTGATACCTTACCCAGGTGAGGTGTATCTACGGTAATGAAAAGTCCTCTGAAACCTTGCCGTTCCGCGTTTTGCACGAGTCGTTTCGTAACGGCTCGATCGCTATTGACATAAAGTTGGAGCCATTGTATTTGGTTTTCCCGGCGAGTAGTGACAATCTCGTCCATCGAACAGGAGGATAGAACGGGAACCATTTGGATAATGCCCGTTCTTCCCGCAGCGCGGGTAAGGACCATCTCGCCCTCTGGATGACCTAATTTGGATAGGGCAGCTGCACTGATATACAATGGTAAGGAGACCTGTGTGCCCAACATCGTGGTTCTGGTGTCTATATTCTTCACATTGACCATGACACGAGGACGGAACCAGATACGTTGAAACGCGCTGTGGTTTTCACGCATTGTAATCTCATCGTCTGCACCAGCGGAATAGTAGGCCCATGCTTCTTTCCGGAGAACCGTTTTCGCAACACCTGGAACAATCCTTGTACCTTAGTTTCATGTTTTGGTTTGAACAGAAATGAACATACTTTCAAAGTCAAATGCATTATACATCTCGTCCAATCGAGGTGCATTTTCACGAGCCAAGCGTATACGCCGATCTTCCTCCGTTTCCTTTTGGTTTTTCTTCTTGGCGACCACCATATGGTGAGGCTCAATCGAGCCTAGACATAGATCGTCACCGAGAAACCTGTTGATCATATCTGGCGGGTGCACATCATCATAGGCTTCTGTGGCGTCTTTGCCAGCATATTTCAGAATGATATTTGGCCCACCGGGATGTTTGGCAAGGAATTCTGTCAGATCGTACACTTTGCCATGGATGATGACCCAGAGATCGTCTGGGAGGAAAGCAAAGGGGAGAGAAGAATATGAGATAAATGGGCTTTATTTGTTATGGGATGTTTACTTCTTTGGTTGTGTTTTTCAACTTCTGCCAGGGAAACGATTTTCATTTGGGGAAGAGACATAGAAGCGGCAACCAGCATGATTCGTGTGAATTTTATAATTACACTCCGACGGCCTATGGTTTGTTCCCGCACAAGAAAAACACTTGATCCTCGGCCCGTCATCTCCCAAGAATATCTCTGACTGGCATTCCAAGTACGACAGCAGAAGGATTGGTAGCTGTCGAAGGAGAGATCCGAGAATATCTTTTGCTGGTGATGTTTCGGTTGCAAATGGAGCTATCTAGCATAGAAACGGACCAAAACCAGCCCTTTTTCCTAGTCTACATGAAGTAGAACAGTAGTAGAAAAGCTTTGCTTGTGAGGACAAAGTTGACTTCATTAACTCAGATAGGGCCTTAGAAGAATGAAAGAACCATTGTTATTTCATTCTTGTTGCTTCCATAACAATATCATTCAGAAACTTCCTTCAATATGCTGTAAAGACCTGACTTCGTGCACAAATGCTACTTTGCATACGGATTGAATTTGTATCAAGGGCGAATCCAAGAAAAAGGAAATACTTCAACATAAGCAAAGACTAATTAGTAATGCATAAAGGAACTGCTTAAAGGGATATACAATGGCGTTAAGTATCCAACAATTTATACGAATAATTAGATTGTGCACGATCTCCTACAAGAAGAGGGAGGGCTTTTTCCATAAAGCGGTTGGAGCTGGAATAAGCTGCTCCAAAAGGATAGAACACTAAGCCCTGTCTAAGTAATTACGCTGCTTGTAACAATACGTGCATCAAATTATATCTCCTACGTTATGCTAGCTAGTTCTATAAGATACTTCATTCAGTTTATCAGCTGAGAAACTATATCCGGAGGAATCCAAGACCACGGCTTTTTGATTATTCCGTTTCGAACAAATTCCCCTTGTATGCAGTTTACATTGTTTACTCGACTTCTTTTTGGCACGCACTTTTTCTTCTCACTCAGATCTGAAGAGAATGAAGGAACAGCATGCAGAAAAATAGCAATACAGTTTAAGACTACATCCTCGATTAAAGCGGCTTATAAGATATGGCTGAGTTTGCAATGACCCAGCAATATCCAGCAACATAATAGCATTTGCCTTTCAGAGTTAGTATGCATTGCGAAAGAAAAAACAGTTCCTTCGTGCTTTTATCCAGCCAGATACACTTAGTTTATTTCATGCATCAGCAAAAAAATCAACACTAGGCGGCCCATTATGCGATTGAAGACTCTTTTCCACTCGAACCATGTTTTAATGATAGAAATATATTTTCTTTATTCTTGCTTTCTTGGGACAAAATCTGCTTGGCAGTATCGGAAGCAAACTTCCGTCCGAAAGAAAACAAAAGTCGTAACGCTACTATGTTTACCCACTTTGACCCCAAGTTCTTTTTATAGATCCACAATACTCTAATGGAGAAACCAAGATAACAATGAAGATCATCCGAATTGATAACTCAAAGAGAGAGAAGAAAGACTAAGCAAATGCAATCGCATTTTGCGATGGAAAAAAGGGAATTGGGCTTCACCTGTTTTTGACAACCTTTCATTCCGTGTATCCATGGAAACGCAAACTCCAAAAGCAAGAAAAAAAAAGTTCATGTATACACACTAAGAGTTCTTCCAGTTGTGTAGGAAAAAAAGGGTTCCAAAAGAAAAAATAAAACTAAAATAAAAATAAGAAAAAGATGAAGCAGAGGCCTGCTCGCCAGCTGTCTTGATATCTTGTCAGATATTGGGTATGTAACACTAGTAAAAAAAAAATAAGGAAAAGTAGAGAGAGTGTGTGTGTATGTTGAAATGATTGCGCATGAAAAAGAAAAAGGGAAATAAGGTAAGGAAGGGATGTAAGAAGAAAGAAAAAAGAGAAGAAGAAGAAGAATAAGAAGAATAAGAAAACAAGAAGAAAAGGAACGCTAAGGGGAAAAGGTAATATGAGGTTCAATTCGTAGTAGCCAAGCTGGTATCAACCGTACTATCCAGAACCTGAGTTACATCGTCTACCTCTGTCAAGTCTTCAAGAAAAGCAATCAAATCGCTTAACTCAGTATCATGTGGATCATTAAACCAAGTAGATACAGGCACCGCGTTGGATGTATGAAATATATAACTTGCTGGAGAATTATCGAGAATGAGTGTGGCTGAAAGATCTCGTCCAAGTTGGGATAGATCCTGTAACAAATTGAGTGTGATTTAGAAAACTTACAACTAGTGAAATCCTTCCCACTCCCTATCTCTCTTACCTTAACATAAGTGCCCTTATGATTGAAGCATGATTCACGGAACAATCGATGTCTGACCACCTTGTGAACATCCAGCATATCCAGAACAGGATCAGCGTACTAAGAATAGCCCTACTGTCAGCAAACATTGCTTTTCTCGGTCAATCAATGTTTACCTTGGCTAAACTAGCGGTGAAAATAACAATCTCATACATTTCACCCATTCTACGCATAAATTCATCTACACCTGGTCTCTTCAGGACGTATACATTGTGGTATTGACGATCTATTTCCACAGGAACGATGAAATCCGGATTTGGAATGATCTTTCCCCCAAAATGATGTCAATTTACCATATCGTCCAACGTCATGCGCTCACCTTAAATGAACTGTGTACGAGGGTCTCATCGAGATCGAGCACAAGACATTTTCGGCCGTGGTCTTCGGGAGAAATAGGTGGCAACAACCACATGGCATTTCCCTGCCAATAACAAGATTAAGTTTTTTTTTCTTTTCTTTCTGGATTTTAATCGGGCGTGCATTCAACTACCTCTGGTGATGATTGTGGTGCGGACACAGGTGTTGCAGAAGTAACCTCCGAATCTCGACTGGTCTCTTCTTCTATTGCTGGTGATGGTAAATCGGTAGCAACGTTGGTATTTATTTTTGGTACACCGGATGATTTCTGTTCATTTTTAACTTCGGGAAAAGGGACGAGTACAGACTTCTCAACCATTTTTCCGCTTGCGCCTGTGGTTGTGGTTGTACTCGCTCTACTGTGTCGGTTATTTCGTTTGGTTTGTAATACAGATGATTTGTCGCTATTGTCGAGAAATGATCCGGCGCCGACAGTGCAACACAGTAGTAAAGATAGAAATCCTCCTTTGGATCCAAATGAAGCTTTTAAGGAACCACTTCTCGAGTTTGGTCGGTTACTATCCGATGCAGACAACACCGGCGACTTGACATATTCAGGATTGATTGGTTTTGCTCTTGCTGATGCTAAGGAATAACATTTGTATTACATGGTTTGTTCGGAGAAGGAGCCTGGTATCGGCGAGGTCTAATAAAATAAGGAAGAAACACATACCCTTATTTTTGGAAGGTTCCTGAGGAGCGACCTGGGAAAGATTGATAGAGGCGGTATTCACAGGTTTCGACATGGACTCTTCTGGTTGAGGCTGAACTGTTTGTGTTTGAGACATGGCAAGATGAACGCTAAGTATGGAAGATAGTGAGGACAGAATGAGGGAAGCTTGCTCAGCCCAAAACGGTAAAAAGTAACTTGATGAGAGATCGACAGTTGGGCAAGCCCGCCGGGGAAAGGATCAGATTGAAAGTTAAACACCTTTGGTTGCTTTATCCCTTTTATCGTTTATAGCATACAAAACTAGATGGCGAAGCTTTAATAAAGAAAGAACAAGTCTAGCTGGCCTGCTTTTCACGCCTGTATAAGAACAAAAAAAGAGAGTCAACGACTTTTTGCAACAAAAGGGAAAACACAGCTGGAAGAAAGCAACCGGCGGGGTTAGAAAAGAAGCGGAAGGACTGGCAACCGGTCATCTCATCCCGCCCCCACGCCGATAAAAAAGAACAGGCGTCTACTACTCTTTTTCTCTCACGCAATGCCTTACCTCCCTTGCTGTGGACTTGTTCACCATTAAATAGAACAAAGGTTTGGTATACTTTAGCAACAAGCCATTCTTGCATTATACATACGACAAGCTATGTCTTGCGAGCATTGGCCCCAGCAAAAATGATAGACAAATATCTAGAAGAAACAATTCCTATGGCCCAAGTCATCATGACCTCATTGACCAGTAACCAAACAAGTAGGATCCATAACGATACTTTTCTCTGTTGTGGATTGCTTAAGTTGGTTTTGGAACGATTCATTCCCCTCCATGCAATAACCATAATATGAGATACTGCCAAGAAGTGAAGCCGATATGGCATCAATGAAATTGAATTCGTAGCACAACGGTCCGCTTAGCAAATGATTAGTTATAAGTGAGGTGAAGCTTTTCTAAGGGAGTGTATAAGGAAACTTCGTTCAGCGCTCTTGAACTTTTCTTGTCGGAAAGAAACGTATGTCAATCTGCCGAAGCCGCGAGGAGATCTAGCATCCGAGATTGATTGGAATCTAATATGAAAAGTGATGGCGAGTTTGGGTTTAGCACAGAAAGGGGCAATAGATGGTTGATATGTCGCGAATTGTGTTCCAACTTGTAGAATAATCATGTATCCATTCGCTTCGTCTCGCTCATTGCATCAATTACGATATCCAAGATCGACTGAAATAGATTACTTGCATCGTCAGAAGGAGCTAGAGTATAAGAGGAACATATAATACGTTTCCTGCCATTTCTTCTTCTGTAAATGGGAAGGCTAAAAGCCCATCCTGGATGCTTGCATCGATTTTACTGAATATCGATCGACCTGAAAAAGGCTAGAAAGGATTTGATGTAATTCCTGGCCTGGCTACAGACGATTCAAAGCAAATTCTGCTGTAGGGCGCCTTATATGGCAGGGGAAGGTCTTTCTTTTTCTATCCTTATTTTTTCTTTTAGCTAGGATAGCGTAATATACACATTGAACAGGATATGCCAAACCAACAAGAGCCATATTCAAATTCCAGGCTCAGAATGGGATTTGAGTGAATGGCAAGCCAACGAAAAACCGTTTCCGTAGTCAGTGCGCGCAAGGCTCCCAGACTATGTCTGTAGCCCTAATTTGTTTATTGCTAGAGAAACGATATTGTATAAGTAGCCTCACTTACGTGTCAGACTAAGTGACAAGTTGGCAGTGCCTTACTGCCGAGCTGTTCTGGACAGCGCTTCTGGACGAGATGCAAGCTGGCAACCGGACTGGATGTAACGGACAAGTATGTCACGAATGTCTCTTCCAGCGTTGACATCTCTGTTCCAGAACTGTTTCAACAATTAGTTTTGCAGTGATAGATAACCATTGTAACTTACGAGAGGCGTCGTCACTTGCTGCCTATCATACTCGCACTGGGGACACAGCCGGATGGGATAGACGATGTTGCGATAGTCACTTCTTGCTGTGGTCGTGTTAGAAGAAGGAAGAATTTCATAATAACGACACATACCAAGTATGCGCCTAGACGGACGTTGACTAGAGACATGCAAAGGCTCTTCGTTATCGCCAAGGCAATATTAATGTTTGCGTTTGTCATGTCGGCGTCGGATACATTTTTTTTCTAGATATCAGTAATTGTTAATTAAGGAACACAATTACTTTGCTTGTTGCGAGTAAGCGTACCTATGATTGCTTACTTGGAGGTTATGATCTCGGAATTCGACAGTATCATGGTGACATATGCTGCAGACTTTGAGGTTTTGTATTCGTCTACGCACAATACAAGACATTTACGAGCCAACACTTTCCGGAAAGTCTACACAAGTTTAACTGTTAGCTAAAACAGTTACAACGATAGACATCAATCTTACCTTGACTGGTAACGGGCCATGCTTACGATAGCCACCTGTGCCCAAATCGGCATCTCCATAAGCTATAAGAACTCGCCGTTGGTCGCGTTGCATACATCCCTGGCTACGACGATGCTGCTGGCGTTTTCTTTTGCGGGCTCTTTGTTCGTTTTCACTACATCCTGGATAGGAGGCTTACAAATGTTTTAGATTGCAAACGACAGATGCCGTACTTCGTACTAAATGATAACTTACAATGCTTGTATTGGGACAAAATCCCGCGAGTTGGCCAGCAATGACATCCATAGTCTGTTGCATTGAAGACCACTGTAGTGCACGTCGCTCACGATGATGATAATGTTGATTAAATGAATCCACCCTAGAATAAAAAAAAAAAAGGCCTTTAGTGCAACCAGTCCTTTAACCATACATCGCGCCTTACGTATGCTTTTCGAAAAACTGAGCTGCAAGAAAGCGTTGAAATCCTCGAACGGACACGGTTGTACTTGGATGTTGAGCTAAACGATCATAGACATCTTGTATGTTTGCTGTCGCACGGCTAATTAGCTCTATCTGTACGCTCCAATTAAATTTCGAACTAGATCTACAAATACATGTTACTACGTAGGATGCTTACACAGTCTCTTTTTAATTACTGGTAATATCCATTTGTAACAGTGAAAGTATGTCTTTCTCGTGCTGCCCTGTCATGCAAATGATTCGCCGTATCAACAGCAGTGACAAGGGAACAAATACCTATATTCTCTGTTATAGCACCTACGGTATCTTTTATCCTTTGTAACGTACCTGGATCAACGCCTACTATTCGAGCTTGTTGAGGATCTAAATCACGAGCAGTGGTTAAACCTGTTGGTTCCTTTTTCAAATGGCATATACCACTTTGAAGGCTGGACACGTCCTTGTTTCTTGGCAAACGTTGGAATTCCAATTTCGACGACGGGTACGAGGCTGTAGCGTAAATATTAGCCGCCGATCTCCTTGCTTTAACGCCTAGAAAGGATTGATTTTTTTTCAACGCCTACCTTGATTAGGTTTCCGTGACTTGAACCGGACTGACACCATCACACCATCAGTGTCGAAACCATAGTCAAATTCTACTTCAGGAAGCTGGTCGTTGTTTCTCCCTAGTATTATTCATTACTCAGTAAACTCTTATTGAACGGACAAGCATATAATGAATGTCAAACCTTGTATACGACAGTGGCGAGGCATGACACGGTCAAGGCTAAAGAGCTCTTCCCAGAGTCGTTCACGGTAGATACCATTTTTGTACGCGTTTTCAAGACTCTTAAAGCTATTTAACGGGCCCTTTTCCACAAGAAATTAGTATTCATATTGCCAGCTAAATAATTCCCCCGATTGCTTACTGCCAACTCTTCGGACAAGTCATGTGCAAATGATTGTAGCACCCAATAAATAACCGGATAGGTTACAGGAACGTAAACTAACCAAATACATTATTTATGTCAGCCTTTGAATCTGAACATTGGTTACTGAATACCTATTTGGTCCTTAGCAAGGGGTAATATTGACCATCCTTTGCCTTCCCTAGCATTTGTCTCGTATAGCATCCACCATGAAAACCGTAGCATACCTGGTAGCAACTGTTGTTTTTCTTCATCACTCATATCAGCAGTAATGTTAACATCGACAAAGTTTTCTACGTAAACATCGCGAAACCCACTAGAGAAGTAAATTTTATGTGAGCGGTCATGCACACAAGTTGCTCAAGTTACGCAATAAACCCGTAAACCACGTACTCGTCAAACTCCTCAAGTTCAGCAACAACATCCTCATTCAACATTGCCCAGGAATCATGGTCAAAGTCAACAAGCTTTAGTATTCCTTGAGTGCACCGGGAAGCTAAAATTTCAAGATAAAGTACATAATGTAAGTCCTTTTTAAACATATAACTGCATGAGGCGATACGTACCCAAGCTTTTTACACTTTGATCTCTATTTGGCGGATGACGCTCGAAAAGGTCTGAGAAATAAGCCATAAACGTTCTAACCATATAGGTTTGCATATTTGTCGTAATGTGCAAACAGGTGTCTATAAGACAGAAGCAAGAACAGTCAACAACAACTTTTTTCGGCTCCGTGTTATGTACGTATTGGCAACCATTTTTCCGGCAAATGAAGGTGCCAGGTCTTTTAAAAGGGCGGTTACTGTAGGAGGTATATAAAGCTCTAAAAAAGTTAAGTATTCTAATGGCTATGGTACAGGCTTTATCTGTATATACCCTGCTGTGTCTGTGCATCTCTTTTGCATTGTTCGTAATAGCTCTCAAATGTTTGGCGCAAATCGAAACACCATTGATAGTTCGGCCGTCACAAAAGAAAAAAGAAGTTAGACTACAAAGTACATAAAATTTTTAGTAGCAACATACAAAAGCCATTCGGACATTGCTATTGGGATCGCGTCGCAGGACCATCTTGAATACAGCTGAATAGAACTGCTCTTCTGAAACTGGAGGGAATTGCTCAAACCCACCTTCGAGCCAACGACGAATATGTAGATTGATTAAGAAAGTAGCACGTTGCCGAGCTGTAGTATATTGTTCAGTAACTGAACGAAATGTATCCTAGGGTGACGGTTCAGTTAGCATTTGCAGAATCGATGCCTTTAATATAGAACAAAGAATCCAATACCCTTAGCGGTTTGTAATCTGAATGCAAAAAATTGCAAAGTTTAAGTTTCCTAACAAAGGAATAGTCCCGACCAGGTAGGTGCGTAAGAAGAGTGTTCTGATAACCATATCGTCTTCTGCGGAGTGGCGATCCCTCCGGTCCACTGTCGCCGCTCATATTGTTAGTTTTAATGGAAAGAAAAGAGGTAGCTTTTGGACGTTCTTTTAAACCTTTCGATGTTGAACGAGACAATGAATTATCAACGGAGTTATGCTGCTCCCTCCTTATGGATAAGGTTCCTTCTATCACTTTACTAAACTGTTTGTACTACGGTAAATTATGGTTACACTAACTGTCTTGGTGTAGTTGTCAGCAGCTGTTTTTTTTATACCATCTATATAAACCAGCTTAGTTGCCGAATCTACCAGATTAGAAACATCTTTTTCTCCGTATTTATTGAATCTCTAACAGTGGATCCAAGTAAAGACCATCATGTGAGCAGTTTTTTGTTGAACTTAATGTTAACATCTGAGAATATTATAAGCTTTGGTCTTCTTTCTAATCTTTTTTCTTTGTCTCATCACATTGACTTAGCATATTATATTCCATTTATAGTATGGATGGATATGTTATTGATATAGGTAGGATTTGTTTCCTTGGGAAAAGAAGTGAATATTCCAAACAAAAACGTGAGGCTGAAATAATCGCACTGGATTCAAACGCAACTGTGAGTTCAATCAAAAGGTAAGGGGCTCGGAGAATACATCCGAAAAGAACTGTGCACATAGCAGGCAGGCTTGCCTTGAGCATTGATTTACTTAATGACAGTTCTGCAATTTTCGTAAACACAAATTTTACTGCTTCTTGAGGATCTTGAAGTGACTCTTGAGAACTCATAGCCTGTTGTTTTACTACGCGCGCATTGAGTGTTCCTGAACGTGTTTTTCGGGGAACATGACGTTCCGCGCAATTACTTATAACTACATTTAAAAAAAGCAGCTAATGACTTGTGACTAACCTGTTTTCGACTCATTTTATATAGAAACTAAAATAAAAACCGTCTTATAACTGACGGATGTTTATTGTCCCATTCGACTGAATGATTAACTATGCTATTATACGTTCTGCAATTGGGCAGGCTGCCTTTCAACGTATTTTATTGAGTTAGCTCATTTTCTGGTCCGTGTTCCGCTCGATTTTAATCGCAAATTTCATTGGCCAAGCGGCCAACAGACACTGAAAGTGAGCCGCACGCAAATTTTCCAGCGGAGAATTAAATCGAACGCAGACATAAGAAGTTTGGCTGAGTCAAAGGAGGTTCACTCAGTCAGTTTTGTTTTCCTGCAGAACATTGCAAGAAAATGTCATACGGTACTCCGCAGCAACAATACCCTGCCCCACCTCCTGTATACGAAGAAGAAGCTCGTGAACCATTGTTTGGTTCCCACCACGACGATGACATCTTCAAGGAGACTGTTGCTAACAGTCCCTTGGAAATAAGAATGCGTAAGAATGAATGAAAGAAAGAAAAACTTAATCGAATAACCCATGTTATGCCCATAGAATTTGTACGCAAGGTATATTCTATATTGGCGGTTCAACTGTTCGGTACCAGCATCCTTTCTGCGGCTTACATGTATAACAATGGCATAAAATCTTGGGTCCAGACAAAGTACGTTTGCTATCGCGAATGCTACCAAAAACTAATGCTTAGCATAGCCCTTGGTTGCTGTACGTCTCGGTTTTTGCTTCCATTGGTACGCTTTTTCTGCTCATGTGGAAAGCCCGATCAACCCCTTTGAACTATGCTTTGCTGGCTCTATTTACACTTATGGAAAGCCACTTGGTTGGAACAGTCGGTAAGTGTCTTTGACAATGAAAGTATGACATGAGTCACTTAAATCTATTCTTTTATTTTGTCTAGTGACGTTTTATGATAAAACTATTGTCCTTCAAGCTTTGATTATCACATTTGGCGTGTTTGTTGCTTTGACTCTCTTCACGCTTCAGTCTAAATGGGATTTCAGCGGGTTAGCACCTATGTAAGGGTTTCTTTTTTTTTCTTTAATGGGTGTGTATATATTTGGAGACAAGGTTGGCTAACTAATTATAATCTTACTGTGAACAGTCTATTTGCTGGCATCTGGATTTTGATTATTGCAGGTCTTGTCCAAATGTTTATCCCATTCTCCAAGGGGTTTGAGCTCGCCTTGGCAATTGCAGGTGTTGTGATATTCTCCGGCTATATCATTTTCGATACATACCTGATCTTTAACCGCTTTTCTCCGGAAGATTATATTATGGCCTCGGTCAGCCTTTATATGGATATCATCAATTTGTTCCTCAGGATTTTGCAGATTCTATCTGCTATGCAGAGAGATTAGTTATGTATTGCCCTTGGCTGTAGCTGCTTCCAATCATTTCTATGTTCTATCGAAGTACAGGCTTGCCTAATAAAACTAACACTATATTGGGGGTATTACTAATCTATCGACGGGGCAATCCGCAATAAAAAAATGGAAACGGAGAGAAAGATTTATTGCGATTGCATTTTCTACGATTTCCGTTGAGTTTCCCAATATCTCAACTACCTGAACAGTTTTAAGATCTAGGCGACACACTTTTGCACTGTCTTCGACCGATGAATTGTGTTTCTATCTCCAAAGACCACACCATCTGGACTTTTATAACCTAGCATTTTCAGGGAAATGACGCATCGCTTGACGGATGCCTAAGTCGGCCATAATTTCTTCCGCTCCACCTAAGATCGCCTATATGCATATTATATATATATATTGATGCATTAATGTTCTTGTCTCTTATGTGAAAAAAAAAAAAGTTTCTTTCCTACCGAAAACTTGTATGTGCGTTGCATGGATTCGACTGATCGTCCCATGCCACCTCGAGTAATAGCACGTCCTCCGAAAATCTGACAAGCGTCGTCGGATATCTCATGCAGCATACGAGTCATACGAAACTTGCACAGCGCAAGAGGGCCAGCAAGTTTCTGCGATTGCTCCTTGTAGCCCATATGACACATCTGGTAAGTGATATTCTCGAGCCAATTGTGAGTACTCTCAGCTGCAGCAACCTACAGATCATCAAGTAATGCAATGAATAGACCCTGTATATTTCGCTTGTTTCGTTTGAAAGAATGGGTTACCATTTTGGCGAGTTTGTTCCGGATAACCGGTTGATCAATGAGGCGTTTGCCAAACACTTGTCTCTGATTAGCCCATTTAAAACAGTCTTGAATCACCACACGTGCGCCCATGGATGCGCCGGTGAGCATAACCCAACGTTCATGGTTGAAATTGGATAAGATTACTTTGAATCCTTGATTTTCCTTTCCAAGTAAATTTCCAACCGGCACTCTGACCTACAAGAAAAGACGCCCAGTGGTCATTAGTTGCTTGGCCAAAAAAAAGTTTCCTGTTCTTCTTCTATTTTACATTTTCAAACGTAACGTAGGAAGTGCCAGCGCTTGCAGAGTACGACGTCTTGATAGGTTTTGTCTCAACTCCTTCTCCACGCTCCACGAGAAGCATGGATATTCCACCTTTAGTTCGCACAGCGACGGAGAAATAATCAGCAAACATGCCTATGCAGCAAAAGAATTTTATATTCTTGATAAGTACCATTTTGGTCTTCCCTTTTTTGTTCTCTCTTTTTGTTCCTTCATTTACCGGCAGTAATCCATTTTTTGGTACCGTTCACGATGAAGTATTTGCCATCAGCTGTGCGCCTCGCTGTTGTTTGAATGTTGGCAACATCTGAACCGGTATAAGGTTCCGTGATAGCTAGGCACATCCGTTTCCGTCCTGACAAAACTTCTGGGATGACTTTTGCTTGAACTTCCGGTCGGCCAAAGTTGATCACAGTAGGGAGAGAAATAACCATGCCACCAAAGATACCACTACTTGTTCCTGGGGCAGTCCATCGTGCGGTCTCTTCGTGGGCTATCATTTCATGGAAGTAATCAAACTCTTCCGGATTTACATCCCCAACTAAGCGAAACGATTTCAGCCATGGTCCAGGCCCGATGTTCGCAGCTAGTATTCCTAGATCACCCAGCTTTTGCAATAGTTCGGTTGACGGTTTATCTCCTGAATCTTCATATCCACGCGCTTCAGGAGCCAAGCTGTCCATGATCTTGCGTAATGCAGCACGGAAACGGACATGTGATTCTCTGTACAGAAAATAATAAAAGATAATGCATTCCGGTTATGAAGGAGAAAAGTGAACGTTTGTCTTTTGTTCCTGTTTACTTGAAGTAAGGGGACTTGAAACCCATCCAAGCACTAGACTCTGAATAGGGTATTGAGGAGATATCACCTGGTTGAGCGACATGGATCTTTGGCTCTTCATTCATGAGCGTTCCGATTTTGTATCGCTGATATCTTAGCAGGGTTTCCTGCCGATGCAGACCGTAAAATGCTTCTGTGGCGTCTTTTCCTGCATATTCGAGAATAGGCCCAACACCTCCTGGGTGCAGCCCAATAAATTTGCTTAGGTCATAGACACTAGTATCAATGATAATCCAGCAATCCGATTCAGTTGAGTGGTGGCTGACTTCTGTACGCTCCAATTTAAGATCACCCATTCAATGTGCAAACGGAACAAAGAGTAAGAAAGGAGAAAGACAAAGACAGAGGCGACAAATGTCACTGTTCCGATTTTTTTTATTTATATGCAATCGACGCCCCAGATTCTTCTTTTTTTGTTTCACACACTGTGGCCATTTTTACTTTTTGGTAAATATAAGATTTGTTAATGTAAAGAACCGTGTGACTTTCAAGTTAGCCTTGAAGATGAGTGCTTCATAGGACAGAACTTTTCTGGACCCAAACAAGAGATTTTGTATCCCTCAGGGTATTCTGGCTTGTAAAGGCAAAAGACAGGGAGATATTTCCCTTCCTTGGTGGGATAGAAAGAGGTGCGAATTAAGTAATACTTGCGCGGGAGGAATAAGTGCCTTATGACGAAGGCTCGCAGGTACAATGTACCATCAAATAGCTTCTTCAGTAACCATGCAGGACGATCAAGCCTAAAAGCATCGATAACATGAGGCTCGAGGGAGCAGGGTATCAATTTTCGTGCAATGGGTCCCATAAACGCTGGTAATCGTGTCAGAAGATGTTTAACTGTAGCTTCTGCTACTTTCCAATTAGCAGGATGGTATACTACGCTCGTTCGTTCGTAATTCTTTTTCACGGAACAAATCAGTTGGCATAAGATATGAAGATAAACTTAGCTATTTGCTTACTTTCATAAAGGCTTCGAGCTTTTCCACAGTCTCAGGAATATCTTTGATTCCCATCCCTACACCAACGTCGTACCATACCCGGAAATAGGCCTGTAACACACAGATGGTTAATTCCTATCTCCGAAGCTTCCCTTTTTCTCTGTGTACTCCTGAGCCTTACATTGATTTCCCGCTGATCCAATTGGCGATATTCGTACTGGTTGATCCAACGGATGGGTTCCATAATAAACAATGCTAGGGTGTAGAGATAATCATCGTTAAGAATGTTGTATTTGCCATGCAATTCATTCAATCGTTTCGCAGACTCCACAGGGCGCGAATATTGGGCAAAAACTTCTTGTTCATTAAGGTTTGGGTTACGATACTTTTCGTTCTGGATTCGCGCGTAAGACTCTGTGATTTCCAACAGGATCAATTCTGTATCTTCTGCACGACGACTGGTGTTGATGACTAGTTCACGAGTACTTAAAAGCAGTCGACTAATTGTTGGAACGCTGTATGTCTTAAAAAGAGCGATCTCCAGGGCTTGTCGGTAAATGACTGAAACCTCGAAGTGGTTAGAACTTTATCATACACCTTTTACTTTCTGAATGAATGATACTTGCGTGGAAACTCTTTCTTGGCTGATATACTAAATATCTCATCAGCAATAGATCGATCCTTCAGGACGACATCAGGATCTGGATACTTGCGCCGTATCTCCTCTATATATCGATAACGACAATAGCGTACAACTAAGAGGTAGCATGCCGAGGAAACAGCTAGTAAAGCGGTTGCGGTTTTTTTTGCCGGTGTTTCCGTTATCCAGGCAAAGGTTGAATCCAACAAGTCCATAATAACAAAGGAAATAGGAGAAAGCGCAGATGTTACCTCGTATTTGTCTTTAAATCATACAAACTTTTCAATCCCAGCATGCGTGAACTCAGCCGATGCACATGGTATGAGCGCATTCTACTACTACGCTTTTCAGTACATCATCCGAATCAATAACCGGAGCAAGTGTGGTTATGCATTTCTTCTTGTCGCAACCCACAATGGATGATATCACTCATAGTTCTTACATAGCATGCTCTTCATTCGCGTCAAACTGGCAAATTTAAACATTCTGCTCGTGGAAGTGAAGCGATCCTGTTTCTCGCAAAGCCTACGTATTATCTTGCATCATTGCTGAATGGCGTTTGGCTAGATAGTGCTACATTCACTGACATGTACAATAATCAACAGTTCAACTTTGTAATGTCTTCCGAAACAAGAAATAAACAAGGAGGTTACAGGTAAGAATAAGAGTAGCACCCATTTCGATAGAAAGATATCATGCCCAAGGAAGAATCGAAGCAATGCAAGGGCGGTGTGATATCCATGTGAGAAAATGGCCTCATTTATGTTTCAGTCATTGCCTGTTATCACTACAACGTCTCTTATGAAAGGAATCCTTACGGTAACCCTTAGTAGCCAGGTATATTGTGGTATAACGAATACGATTTCTATTCATAGTTAAGCATTTTATTGTGTTAAAGGTATGCATTAGATACAATTGTTATCCTCTAACAAAAGGTAGGACTGAAAAGGTAAAAGAATCATAAAATAAAACCCGGTGTAGTTAAAGGTAGAAGCCCAATGGTTTAGTTAAAGTGAGCACACTGCGGTTGAAGGGGGATTCCACCCGCCTTCCACCAGGGTGGTAGAATCTCTGACGTTTCACATGTTCCTCCTACTCTTAAATGGTATGGTAACAGCAGACATTTATAAGATAAGTTACCGCAGCAAAAACATGCCATTTATACTTCTTTACCATTACTCATACCTTCTAACTGATTAGTTGAATGCCAATGCTCTAATTGCAGGCAACGCAATTGCGATGGAGACTACTGTCTTGTAACACAGAGAGTAAAAAAGAACATGAACGAAGAGACCTTATTGCAGCTACTTTTGCTGGTATACACAAAGAATATTAAACTATTTCTTTAAGAATCTAACAGTTATTCCTCATTAGCTAACAATGCGAACGTTGTGAATGCTAATGTAGGCAGTTCAGTTGCTTACGATAGCATGGACATCGATAATGGTGCGTGTTTACTGGACAATACTTTACGTTAACAAGTCCCTAAATAAACAAATACTAACATATAATTTTTAGAGTTTGAATTGCCTGATGATGACAATGAAGATGATGTTAATCTTGACACTGATTATGAGAATGAAAGGGAACAACTTGATGTTGTACGGGAACTTGATTTGGTGACGTTTCTGATTTTGAATATATGGATGAAGAAGAGCTCGCAGAGAGCGAAACTTAAATGCAAACAGGAGTGGCTCCAACAGGTAGCGTTTCCCTTATTAAGTTCGAATAAGACACTCACCGTTTTTATTGTACAGTGAACTTCGCTGAACCATTTGGCTTCATTGCGCTCTTCGTAATTTATTTTCAGTTGTTCTTCGTTGTCGGAAGAGGCATGGCTGTTTCATCCGTTTCCTTAATAAGCTTCTTTATGCGTTGGGTCATAATTTTCAGTTTCCATCTACTGCTGAAAGCTCCGCCAGCAGGCTGAATTCAATTCTTTGACTAGCTATTTGCAAAAATATGCGATTTGTCAAAGATGTCACGCTTTACCTCCCTCAAGATGCACCTAGTAAGTGCACATTCATCCGCTTCCCTAATCATCCGCAGGAAAGAGAGCGTAACAAGACTTGTGATCAGCCACTCTTTAAGTTTACATCAAATGATCGTCCATTGAAATCATCACCATGCAAAGAATTCCTCTACAATTCGCTCACAGACAACTTGCGCACGTTTTTTCAAAGAGCAGATTTTGAAGAGAAGATTGAACAATGGCGACGTTGTACTACACTTGAAGACACGTCAGATATATACGATGGTGCAGTTTGGCGGTCCATACTTGATGAACATCAGGATCCATGTAGATCGTCCGAGATCTTTGCTTCTTTCCATAAATATCGATTGGTCTAAGCCTTTCCATGGTTCCCAATATTCTTGTGGAGCTATATACATTGCGATCAATAACTTACCTCACAACATTATTCTAGTTGGTGTTATCCCAGGGCCAACCGAACCAAGCACATACGAAATGAACAACTACTTGAAACCATTAGTGGAAGAGTTGAACGCGTTGTACCTTGGTGTCAGAATGACCACTTACCGCTATCAAGAACCTGTACTGGGCGCGTTGCATTGTGTATCAGTGCATGTGACATTCCAGCGGCAATAAAGACTAATGGCTTTACCTCGCATGCCAGTACCCGTGGATGTCACAAGTGTAATCGACAGTTCAGCGTGATCCCTGGCACGTCATCTATAGATTACTCAGGGTTTGACATTGACAGTTGGATCCCGCGAACAAGAGAAGATAGTCTTCGACATGCTGAGAGTTGGCGATGTGCATCCACAGAAGCTGAACGGGAGAAATTAGAAAAGACTACAGGAACATGATGGACTTCATTGCGCCAAACGAATGACCGAAGTATGGGCAAACGAAGGTTATTTTGCTGAAAGGCAGCTTGAAGCTATGCAAAAGCTTGCCGATAGTGTCCTCCCTCCGCCACAGTTCCCGACTCTTTCACAGAAAACATCGAAAAACTTCCCTAGTATGAAAGCTGACGAATGGAAGTCGTGGTGTTTAGTCTATTCGCCTTACATATTGTCCAAAATGCTTCCTGCTGAGCATTTCGCAAACTGGATACACTTTGTTGATGCATGCCGCCTGCTCGCCAAACCATCCATAACAAGAGATGAGATCAACACTGCCTACCAGTGTTTACTTCGCTTTTGTCAAGGCAATGAACGATTATATGGAAACGCGCAGATTACTCCAAATCAACATCTGCACATGCATTTACGAGAGAGTGTTCTTGATTTTAGCCCTATTTACGCTTTCTGGGTGTTTAGTTTTGAACGTTATAACGGCCTTCTGGCAGATCTGGACACAACCTATAAAGACTCCTTTGAAAGTACATTTCTTAAAAGTTCTGGAACGTACACGCGCCATAGATTTTATTCAATAAGTTTAAATACAGATTGGCATAGGGTTCCATAAAAGAACCGAAGGAGCGAAACCGAACTGGAACCAAACTTAAAAAGTCAGTTCAAATCTTTCCTGGAACCGAAGCTATTTTTTACTTAGACTAATCAGCGAAATTCCTCAATCAGATCTGGTTTATTAAAAGAAAAGGATGACCATTATATGATGTGGTTCTAGTCGATTACATATATAGGGAAGCAAAAGTTGCGATGCTGAAAAGCAACATTCAGATGGTATTGACGTTGGTGGGACAGCTAAATATTGTGCCGCCATGTTGGCAAGTGTAATGCTTTGAGTGGCTCTTAAGGATGCAGTGGGAGATTCAAGATGTATCACTGCAGTAGAGTAAGCGTTTTATCCACTTTCCTATGGGGGGAGCAATCTTCAGTGTTTTTAGTCTCCCCCTTCTCAGAAGAGAGAAACAAACTAGCAAATATAAAACATAAGGGGTATGACAGTGTATGCGCGATTCCCAAGAACTGCATAAATATTTTTATCACGCGCCTCTAAAGTATTTTTTTGTTTTTTACAGAGCTATCTGCGTTTTTCTTTTATTTATCCTTTTCTTTCACAAACTTTTTCTTCTGCTTTTTTTGCTCCATGGTGTTCACTACTTCTTCATCAGCAAACTCACTTTCACAACGTTGTTGATGTGGTATACGTAGCTGTCGTAGTGTGACTTCCTATTACTTGTGTTCCATGAACAGGACGATCGGAATTAACGTGTTTCCATTTACAGTGAACTTCTCTAGTTTGAAACACCGACTGCACCTCTTCTCTAAATCAGAGATCTGTCACCGAGGATGAAGACAAGGTGACACTGCTCTACCGCAGTTATTACACTTAGCTAAATCATACACATATCGCCAAGAATAACGTTCACTAATTACCAATCCCGCATAAGATCAAATAATTATAAATAGGCAGACAAGTTGAATGAAATAAAGACATCCAACAGTCTCAAAGGATTCTATCCGTCCCTTTTCTATTTACATATAACACAGTCACATCGTATACTGTTGAGTTTCCAGCATGGCCAAAGCCTGTATAATAATGCCGTACAATTTCTGCGTGGTGAGCAAATAGTGCAAATCAGATCTTCTAAACAGTATCACCAAACTTGACTTTTCAGAACACTTGACCACCATGGATTATGAACTTGTCACAATGTTGGATCAAGAGGTCCTTGTATGCAGCTGGCCAGTCTTCCTCTGCATGCACATAAAACTTGAGCCAATCTGAATCTTGGATTGACTTCACTGCATAGAGGTAATCAGGCTCCATAGAAGCTCCATCCAGGTTGCAATTGGCACCATCTCGTTGAGAAAGCACATCTGGGATGTGATTGCCACGTCTGGGTTTATACTGAATGTAAGGATCAAACAATTCTAGTTCTGCCATCCACCAAGTCAAACAGGGCGTTGGTTTTGTTTGTGTTCAGAAGTAGTGTAATGGGTGGTGATCTGTGTATACAATATATGACCGCCCCTTGACAAAACAGCACCACGTCTATAAGGCATGCAAAATGCCAAGCAGCTCCCGTTCCTGGGCCGGATAATTCCTTTCAGCTGTCGATAACTTCTTTGATTCAAAAGCCAACGGATGCATTAAACCATCTTTGCCTTCTTCCAATAGTACCGCGCCAACACTATGATCCAATGCATCTGTCTCAATCACATACTGTAGATCTGGGTTGGGTGCCAGTAGGACAGGTGCATTCACCACCCAAGATTTGATTTCTTCAAATGCAGTTTGACATTCTGCAGTCCAGGTTATTTCGCGCTTCTTGGCACCAGTTCCTTTCATTAAGTCCATAAGAGGAGACGTGAGTGAGGAGAAATCTTGTATAAAACATCTGTAGTGCGAACCCAAACCAACGAACTGTCAAACTTCTTGCACATTACGAGGGACTGGCCAATCCTGGATAGCCTTGACTTTTTTCGCAGAAGGTAGAATGCCTTTAGCTGAAACCTGGAATCCCATAAACTGTAATTCAGTTTTGTAAAATTTGCACTTCTTGAAATTCGCCACCAACTGAGCCTTACGAAGGGCATCTAGAATGTGTTGGACGTGTTCTTGATGTTCTTCTTCAGTCTTACTGTATATAAGGGTATTGTCCAGATAAACAAGTGCAAACTTGTCTAAGCACTCCCCCAGCGCTGAGTTCATGAGCTTTTGGAACATGGGCGGCGCGTTGGTAAGCCCAAAAGGAAGGACCAAAAACTCATATGACCCATAGCATGTGTTGAAAGCCGTTTTTAGTATATCTTCTTCGTAAATCTGAACCTGATGATACTGCTCTTTAAGTCAATGCTTGAAAAGTACTTAGCACTGCCGAGACGTTTGAGGCATTCATCGATCCAAGGTAGTGGATGAGAGTTTCGTTGCATGACTCTGTTAATGGCCTGGTAGTCTATGCACATATGCATGGATCCATTTTTCTTTTGAATGAACAACACTGGCGCTCCCCATGGTGATGAGCTGGGTCAGATAAGACATAGATTCAACAGTTCTTTGAGCTGCTTTCATAACTCATCAAGTTCCAAGGGACTTATCTTGTAAGGTGGTCGATTGATAGGGTCAGCGTCACCAGTGTTGATTACATGCGCTACCTCTCATAACGGCGGTAACCCAGGTAATTTGTCTTGAAAAACCTCCAGGAAGTCCTTGACTAGTTCTCAAACTCTGATAGATATAAAACCTTGTTCATCCTTCGGATCTGGTTGGATATAACTGAGGAACATAGCTTCAATATCTTTATTTGCTCTATACTGTATTATATGTAAATAGAAAAGGGACGGATAGAATCCTTTGAGACTGTTGGATGTCTTTATTTCATTCAACTTGTCTGCCTATTTATAATTATTTGATCTTATGCGGGATTGGTAATTAGTGAACGTTATTCTTGGCGATATGTGTATGATTTAGCTAAGTGTAATAACTGCGGTAGAGCAGTGTCACCTTGTCTTCATCCTCGGTGATAGATCTGTGATTTAAAGAAGAGGTGCAGTCGGTGTTCCAAACCAAAGTTCACTGTAAATGGAAACACGTTAATTCCGATCATCCTGTTCATGGAACACAAGTAACAGGAAGTCACACTACGACAGCTACGTATACCACATTACCCCCTTCCAGGTTAGACATAACCGTTAAAACTGTAATAGTTTGTGAAAGGTATTAATGGCGTGTACGTTTTGTTGGTCGTGTATTTATCTGGTTTCTATTCAGACGTTTTTCGGAACGTGTGTTTGATGATGTGCGTGTCTGACGTATTGTCTTGTCATTTGGTTTAGAACCAAGTCGTTCCCAGTAATCCATTATAGGCTTTGGACTGCTGAATGAGTCTGGCTTCTGCCGTGTATCATCCTTTTCATCATAGCCTTCCCATCTTACTCTGTAAATATAATTTCCCTTTGAAATTTTTTGTGTCCAACAACGGCTTCAACAACGTAGTATTCTTTGCCTTTTTCTTGGACATCATTGAGGGATATTATCTCGTCCTGAGATATAAGTTTGAGTGCGGATGGCGGATAATCGCGTGGGAGTAATAGTCCTTGTTCATCCATAAGAACATAAGATCCTCCTCGAGTTTCTCTGACGATGGTATATGGCCCATGGTAAGCGGGTTCTAGTTTGCCGCGTTGTCTCTCTTTGATCATGACCTGGTTGTTTGGTGTGAATTTTACCATTCGGAACTTCTTGTCAAATTTGCCCTTTTGTGCGTTTATGACAGCTTGTGTTCTTTCCGCAATTGCTGGAAATACAACATTGGTCATGTCATCAATGCGTTGCAAAAGTTCTTCATTTGTCATATGTGGTATGTTGGGATCGTTTGTGTAAGATTTGAACCCGTTCATTGCTCTTGCAAACATAAGGGTGTATGGAGAGGATCCTGTTCTTTTTGTTTCTTTTGCATTTACCGCAAGTTGAACGCTTGGTACATATAGATCCCAATCTCTTGTTGCGCCTTTGATGCACTTTTTCAATGCATTCACTGTTGTTTTAACCCAGCGTTCGGCAACACCGTTAGCTCTTGGGTGATAAGGTGTGACCAATCTGTGGTCAAATCCAGATGATTCAGAGAGTAATTTCATAAGTGAGTTGATGAACTCCTTTCCATTGTCAGATTGTAAATATCGAGGGAATCCAAAGTCGCAAAAGACGTTGATTACAGTTGTGACAACTGTGTCTTGGGATTTGTCAGGTATAGCACGGAGAACACAGAAACGTGTGCAAATATGTAATGTTTTATCTGATGAGAGAAAGAGACAAGCAATATACGCGAGACTCAATATAGGATGATGTTTATTCAAATAAAAACATTACTCTTTTATACTAAAAAGTCTGTGGATCTAGATGGACAGGACTGTGATTATGGACTGTGCTTTATACTGAGTGATTTGTAATTGCCTTCTATAATGGAGAGACTTCTCCGTGGCGGATCATAGAAGCTCGGTATTGTTCATTGTATTAAGGAACTGAGTTGGGATTGCTTGATCCTGTGTTATGTAAGTCCATATTTGAAGTCCATCATCCCTATTTAGACATAGTCGGAGTAGTGAGAGTATCCATTGTAGCTATGGATACAACATTACCCCCTACCAGGTTGGAACAACCGGTTGATAGAAACACTTGT